>JAJLVB010000062.1:25535-62757 GCA_030570135.1 Pichia deserticola | reverse complement strand
TATGTTTTTTTTACTTTTCTATTTGTATATAAGTGTTTATAAAAAACTTATCTTTATTATTTATACAAGTGTATACAAATGCATTTATTATTACAACTCTAGGCTGGCGTATTGGATCTTGGGGTATTTGAACTATTACGAATAATTTTATTGGCATAATCGATTAATTGTGGATTTCCATCTTGAGAAACAAAAAACTTTCTTTTCGTCTTATCTTTCCAAATAATAACACCAATGTCTTCACCATAGGATAATAATTTCTCGAATTCAAAATCATTATTAAAATCTTTATACAGATATCCTTTAAATGCTTGAACTCTATCTATTTCTAATTGCCAAAGTTTAATTTGATCAACAACTGTTGGTGGCAAAATCTCAAGTTTCAGTTGTTCCAAAGCAGTAGTGTTACCAATAGAACTTTCAAATTCATACTTTTTATTATATTCAGCTTCTGCAAGTTCAATCATACCAGTATGAGCATGAGATTCAAGATAATTGATAATTTGTGTTGCTGTAATACCATTTCTTAATGCACTTCGAACAGACTCCCTTGTCACAATACCCGTAACAAGATTTGCAAATCTTGCTCTTAAATGAACAAATAAATTGAGAATAGCAATTTGTAATGGTGATGAAGTATAACAATAAATTTTGAAATTGGTTTCAATAATAATTGCACCATTGTTAGTAGTTTTATCATTACGTGGTTGTGAAATTTCTTGATCAATTGCAGTTGAAGCAGTTTTAAAACTAGAACTTTCAGAAGTTAATGATGTTGCAAGTCTTGTTGGGTAAAATACAGATGAGTTTTTCTGATGATAAATCAAACCATAATCCTGTAAATCATCCAACATTATAAGTTGAGTTTTAGAAAGCATACTAATAGCATAACCTTGACCCAATTCTAAACTTCCTAAAAGGAATATAAAATTAAGAACATCAACAGGGTTCATATCCAGCTTTTCTGCCATTATAAGATATTGAATAAGTAATGTCCAAATTTGAGAACTAATTTCCTGTAATAAAAACTGAAATCCAGTTTTGGTAATTAATAGTTGTTTCAAAACATGAATAGATTTTTTCTCTTTATCATCTTCATATTCATTATCTATATTGTCATCAATTTGTCCATTTAAAATTTCTCTACGTTCTCTATCTGATGGTAGTTCCATCAAGCCAGAAAATCTTAACAGTGATAGAACACCAACAGATGGAATATCCTTAATTTCTGTTCCCACCATAAAATGTAAAATATTTTCCCATTTAGCAAGACAATAACGATCAAGATATTCAATTGTAATAGTATCATCGACATCATCATCAAAAATTGTATCCAAATCAGAAGATTTCTTCTTTTTGTCATCTTCAGAGGACGCCAATGTAATTTTACTTTGATTTTGTGTACTATCTGGTAAAAATCCCGTTAACGCATCCCTTAATGATTGTCTAAAAATTTCATTCAATTGTACAAAAATTATTATAGTTGGCTGCTTCGTTATAGGATGTATCATTTGTCTTTTTATCTCTCTTAAAATATGCAATGATTTTAATCTTTTTATTGAATCATTTTGATATATTTTTGTTGGATTTTGGTGATTTTTAAAATCTGAGTTTTTATTTGATTTAACCCATCTGTTCAAATCAGAATATGGTACACTTGTTTCGTGAAACAATAATGCCATTATATAAAATTTAGAAAGAGCCGGTAATAACCTAAATATAGCCAAACATGTCTCTCTGGACTGAAATAATTCTTGATGGACACTTTCAGGAAGATTGTCCAAATATTCATTAATTGTAGACTTGAAAAAATCTACAGTATCATCATTTTCCTGTGACCCAGCACTTGTTGGCAGTTGAGGAGTACTCATAACTGGTATTTCAATTGAGAACTAGATAGGATTGAGTATGGAATGCAATTGTGGATGCAGATAATCAAACTTGTCATATTCACGTTATCCTAAAGCTTACTTATTTATTCAAACGCTCACAGAAAGCGTATCAAAAATTATTTTATTTTACTTTATTTTATTTTTTTTATGGAGAAAATTTTTTTTCAATGTTATATACATTTTTGTTTGTCCTATTCGGAAGAAATGTTGGCAATATATATCACCCTTTTACCTGTTCTTTTGAAATTATACAGAGTTAAATTATATCAGAAGGATTAAGGTTGTTTATAAATATGACAGCCGGCGTTAAAAGAGAGCATGATGATGCTTTTAATGATCTTTTACAACCAGTGTATAAAGGTAAATCTTTGACTGATCCAATCAACACAGCAGAAGATAAATGGAATCTACTTCCAGCATTTTTGAAAGTCAAGGGTTTAGTCAAACAGCATTTAGATTCTTATAACTATTTTGTCGATGTTGATTTAAAAAAAATTGTACAAGCAAATGAAAAAGTTTTAAGTGATGTGGATCCAGATTTCTATTTAAAATATTTAGATATTAGAGTTGGTTATAAAAGTAAGGCTGATCCAAAACAAATCGAAGTTCTATACCCACCACATGAATGTAGATTAAGGGATATGACATATAGTGCACCAATTTATGTTGATGTTGAGTACACCAGAGGTAGAAAAATTATTATCCATAGAGATTTAGAAATTGGAAGAATGCCAATTATGTTAAGATCAAATAAGTGTGTATTAAATGGTAGAACAGAAAATGAAATGGCATATTTAAACGAATGTCCTCTTGATCCAGGTGGATATTTCATTGTCAATGGTACTGAAAAAGTTATTTTAGTTCAAGAACAATTAAGTAAAAATAGAATTATTGTTGAAGCTGATGATAAAAAAGGAATCGTTCAGGCTTCTGTTACTTCCTCAACACATGAAAGAAAATCTAAAACCTATGTTGTTACTAAAAACGATAAAATATATTTAAAGCATAATTCGATTAGTGAAGAAGTTCCAATTGTTATCGTCTTAAAAGCTGCGGGTATTGTGTCTGATTTAGAAGTATTGCAATTGGTATGTGGTGATGATTCTGTTTATCAGGATATTTTTGCCGTCAATTTTGAAGAAGCTGCTAAATTAGGTGTCTATACACAAAAAGAAGCATTGGAATATATTGGTAGAAAAGTTAAAACCATTAGAAGATTAAATGCTCCAAAACTTTCAATTATTCAAGAAGGTATTGAAGCTATAGCTTCCACTCTTATTGCACATTTATCAGTCGAAAATTTGGATTTCCGTGAAAAAGCTATTTATATTGCCATTATGACAAGAAGAGTGGTGATGACCATGCATAATTCTAAATTGGTTGATGATAGAGATTATGTTGGTAATAAACGTTTGGAATTAGCAGGTCAATTAATGTCATTATTATTTGAAGATTTATTCAAAAAATTTAATAATGATTTCAAGATGAATTTAGATAAAATTTTGAAAAAGCCTAGCCGAGCTTCAGAATTTGATGCATTATTACATATTAATATTCATTCCAACAATATTACAACTGGGTTAAACAGAGCTATTTCAACAGGTAATTGGTCTTTGAAAAGATTCAAGATGGAAAGAGCAGGTGTTACGCATGTTTTAAGTAGATTGTCTTATATTTCCGCTTTAGGTATGATGACAAGAATATCATCTCAATTTGAAAAGTCTAGAAAAGTTTCGGGTCCAAGAGCTTTACAGCCTTCCCAATTTGGTATGTTGTGTACATCGGATACCCCTGAAGGTGAAGCTTGTGGTTTAGTGAAGAATTTGGCCTTAATGACACATATTACAACTGATGATGAAGAGACCCCAATTAGAAAATTATGTTACATCCTTGGTGCTGAGAACATTAATATTGCCGATAGTTCTACTTTACATACAGATGGTACCTATGGTGTTTATTTAAATGGTACATTAACAGCAACTACAAGATTTCCTATTAAATTTGTTGACAATTTCAGATACTTGAGACGTACAGGTAGAATTTCAGCTTTTGTTTCAATTTACACAAATGTGCATCAAAATGCTGTTCACATTGCTGCAGATGGTGGTAGAATTTGTAGGCCTCTTATTATTGTTGAAAATGGAATTTCTAAAGTTACTGCTGAACATTTGTCTAAACTAAAAAATGGAGAATGGGAATTTGATGAATTTTTAGTCAATGGATTAGTAGAATATTTGGATGTCAACGAAGAAAATGATTCGTTAATTGCCTTGTATGAAAAGGATATATTTCAAGCTACAACCCATTTAGAAATTGAACCATTTACAGTGTTGGGTGCCGTTGCAGGTTTAATTCCATATCCTCATCATAACCAATCACCAAGAAATACATATCAATGTGCGATGGGTAAGCAGGCAATTGGTGCAATTGCTTATAATCAATTTAGAAGAATTGATACATTATTATATTTAATGTGTTACCCACAACAACCTATGGTTAAATCTAAAACAATTGAATTGATTCAATATGATAAATTACCTGCTGGTCAAAATGCAACTGTTGCAGTTATGTCATATTCAGGTTATGATATTGAAGATGCTTTGGTTTTAAATAAATCATCTATTGATAGGGGATTTGGTAGATGTCAAGTTTTTAGAAAGAATACAGCAGTTCTTAAAAGATATCCAAATCATTCTAAAGATATTTTAGCTGGTATGCGTGTTAATCAAGATGGAGAACCAATCTGGCAGCATACTGCTCTAGGACCTGATGGTTTAGGTGAAGTTGGAATGAGAGTTCAAAGTGGACAAATATATGTTAATAAATGTGTTCCAACAAATGCATCAGAAAGCGTTTTAGGTGGACAAGGTAATCAACAACCACAACAGCAAACACATAGAGATCAACCAATGGTTTACAGAGCTCCAGAACCTAGTTACATTGACCAAGTTATGATGTCTGTTAGTGATAATGATCAGGCATTAATTAAAGTTTTATTAAGACAAACACGTCGTCCTGAATTAGGTGATAAATTCTCATCACGTCATGGTCAAAAGGGTGTCTGTGGTATCATTGTTCAACAAGAAGATATGCCATTTAATGATCAAGGTATCTGTCCTGATATTATTATGAATCCACATGGTTTCCCATCACGTATGACAGTTGGTAAAATGTTAGAATTAGTCTCCGGTAAAGCTGGTGTTTTAGATGGTTCATTACAATATGGTACTTGTTTTGGTGGTTCCAAGTTAGAAGATATGTCAAAAATTTTAGTTGATAAAGGTTTCAACTATAGTGGTAAGGATATGTTATATAGTGGTATCACAGGTGAATGTTTACAAGCTTATATTTTTTTTGGTCCAATTTACTATCAAAAATTGAAACATATGGTTTTAGATAAGATGCACGCCAGAGCAAGAGGTCCAAGAGCTGTTCTAACTAGACAACCAACAGAAGGTAGATCTAGAGATGGTGGTTTAAGATTGGGAGAGATGGAAAGAGATTGTGTTATTGCATATGGTGCTTCACAATTGTTGCTTGAAAGATTGATGTTAAGTTCTGATGCATTTGATATTGACGTTTGTAATACATGTGGATTGATGGGTTACAATGGTTGGTGTCCAACATGTAAAACTAGTGAGACTATTATTAAAATGACCATTCCATATGCCGCTAAATTATTATTCCAAGAACTAATTTCCATGAATATTGCACCACGTTTGAAACTAGGTGATGTTTTCTAAATCGGTGAATACAATCACAAGTAAAGTTAAAATAAAATTAAGCGTATGTATGTATGTATTTATGTATATAAATAAATTATAAAAATAATATAAATAATAAACCTGAATAAAGGAGTTAATAAAACATAGCAAATTGTATGGCTTAGCAAAGATAATAATATAATTTCATGGACCATAAACTAGATTATAATCTAATCCAAGTTGTTTATACAACTCTTCCATGGTAAACCCTTCAGAATCTTCATTTTCCTTATTATAATTATTTTCATCTTTAAATATTTCACCACTTTCAATTTTTTCACTCATTTTTTCAAGTTCTTTTTTCTTTGATATGATTTCTCCTTGTTCGTATTTTTCCAAATTTTTGAATTCTTCAGTTTGCATATATTCTTCAATTCTGTAAAGTAAACTTTCATCGAATTCAAATTTCATTTTACGAAGTTTTGACTTTTTTTGTCTCTTTCGAAATTCCTCCATTCCACCCATTCGACTAATTTTTAATCTAGCCTCATTATATAAATAACTCGAACCTTTATCAGCAATATCTTTCCATTTGTTGATCAGCTGTTCTAATTTTTCAGAATCTTTAGAATCTCTATATTTTTTAATTTTTTTCATTAAATTTATCTCGGATTGGCATTTTAAAATATCACGTTGTAATTGACGCTCATGTTCATCAGTGTATTCCTTTGCAGATAGTTGATGTAGCTTTATTTGAACAGCAGTTTTAGCAATTGAGTTTGATCTCACATCTGCTAATGGTGTAGAAAAACAACGTACAGTTAAAGGTGATGATATTTTTGTTTTATCATTTACAGGTGATTCAAATAAACTCGTATCTTCATCTTTAATCAATGATGTTTCAGGGGTTAAAGAAGGTATTATAGTATCATTTATGGACTCAATTTTTTGAGGTAATGGTGTAGAAAAGTTTCTTAAACCCTCTTTACCACAAGTTGATGGCCTTTTATGATTTCTTAATTTGCGGTCGTTTGATTTATCATCTCCATTGTAGTATTTTGCATCGAATGATGTTGATCTCTTTCGCTGTTTAGGAAAAGTCAGTTTTTCATTTAGTTTCGGTAAAGGTAATTTGTTTTTTTCAAACTTCATTGGAGCTGGAAGAATTGAACCATATAAATCTTGCTGTCCAATAAATGATTGCTCAGGATCCAATATAGAATTGTTGGATTCCGATAAGAGTGACAAGTTAACTGAAGATTCATCAAAAGTTAAGTTAATAGATGAATCTAATCCACTAATATTTGCTGTCTCTTTGTTATCCATAATATATTATTATTAAATACTTGCTGATATAAAACTAATGTTCGTTGTAAAGAAAAGAAGATAAACTGAATCTATCGGGTGGCTACATAAACTGTAATCAGCAGAGTTGATTATTGTTCGTTCTTGTTTGTTTTCCTTTTTGCTCTTTTGGGCTTCTCAATTATTTTAGGCTAAGATAGTGATAGATCAGCTGTGGCGCATTTAATTTATAAACTATAGTATTATATATAACATATACATACATATAAGTTTAAATGATCACGGGCTTTGCGCCACTTAATAACTTTTTTCTTTTTATTCATTCTTTTATTTTTTAATTTTTTTTTTTTTTCATTTTTTTTTTTCAAGTGAAATTTTTTTTTTTTTAATTTTATCAAAAATGTTAAGTTTTCAATATTTTCTAAGTTACTATTCTCTTTTCTTTGTTGGAATATATCAATAATATCCAATAACAAAACAAACTAGATCAATCAATTATGGGTAAAGTTTCCAAATCCACAAAAAAATTTCAGTCTAAGCACTTGAAACATACTATTGAGCAAAGAAAAAAAGTTCAAGAGCATAACAAAAAAATATCTCAAAGAAAAGGTAATAAAAATGATAGCTCAACTCCTAGTGTTCCTTTGGACAAAAACCAAAAGAATGCAAAAGTTTTTGAAGATGTTGATGTTGAAGAATATTTTGATAAAGAAGATAAATTGCCAGAAATTAAAAAGAGCAAATCAAAATATGGTAAACAAAACCACAAGAAAGAAGAGAAATCTGATGATGATGAATCTTCATCTGAAGAAGAAGAGGTTGAAGATCTTGATATGAATACTTTAGCTAAGGATGATCCTGACTTCTATAAATATCTTAAAGATAATGATAAAGATTTGTTAGATTTTGATGCGGTTAATCCATTAGATGCTATTGGGGACGATGATGAAGATGAAGATGATGACGAAGATAATGAAGCAGGAGATAATGAAGGTAGAGAATTTGTATCAGAAACAAATGAAAAGGCAAAAGAAGGTAAAAAAGTTATTGCAGTTAATCTAGCTTTAGTTAAAAAGTGGTCCACAGATTTAAAATCAGAAACTCCTGGTCTAAAGACTTTAAAAAATGTTGTTATGGCTTATAAATCAGCAATTAATACTGATGAAAACGAAACCTATAAATTTTCTGTTACAGAAGAAAAAGTTTTCAAAAACTTGATGCTTGTTGTCTTACAAGATTTTCCATTAGCAGTTCAAAAATTAACACCTTATAAAGTGTCATCTAATGGTATAAGAAACATATCTGGTAATAAAAGGAAAGTTGCTCAAGTTTCTATTATTGTTAAAGCACATATTCCATCAATTATTACACTTCTTGAAGATTCTTCTAATACAGAAACATGTGCTTTGGTTTTACAATCTGTTCAAGAATTATTACCTTATTTAATTTCATTTAGAAAACTTTTAAAAGCAGTTGTTAACGCAGTTGTTGGTATTTGGAGTTCATCAAGCTCATTAGAAACACAAATTTCAGCATTTGCTTGGATGAATAATTCAAGTAAAGAATATCCAAAATCTGTTCTAGAAATTATATTAAGATCAACATACTCAAATTTCCTTAAAAATTGTAGTAAAACTAATGTTCATACAACACCATTATTAAACTTTCAAAAGAATTCTGCTGCAGAATTATTTGGATTAAATCCAAACCTTGGATATCAAATTGGATTTGAATATATTAGACAACTTGCTATGCATCTTAGAAGTAGTGTTAATGCCCCAACAAAAGATAGTTACAAAGCTATTTATAATTGGAAATTTTGTCATGGTCTTGATTTTTGGTCAAGAGTTATATCAGTTCAAATAAATTCTAATGATGAAGAAAATATTGAAAATCCATTATCAAAATTAAATTATCCATTAATTCAAGTTACTATTGGAACTATCAAACTTATTCCAACAGCACAATTTTTCCCTCTTAGATTTTATTTAATTAGATCATTGATTAGATTATCACAAAATACTGGTGTTTATATTCCAATTTTCCCATTATTAAGTGAAATTTTACATTCTAGTATGTTCTCAAGAAATCCAAAACGTGAAAATTTACCAGCTGTTGATTTTGAAAATGTTATCAAAGTAAATGCAGCATATTTAAATACACGTGTTTATCTTGAAGGTATATGTGAAGAACTTGTAGAACTTATTGGTGAATTTTTCAACCTTTATTCAAAATCTGTCGCATTCCCAGAGCTTGTTACTTCACCATTAATTTTCTTAAGAAGATTTTTAAAAAAAAATAATACTGCAAAAAATAATGCTAAATTTAATAGACAATTAACAACACTTGTTGATAAATTAAATGCAAATACTAAATATATTGAAAAGCATAGAAGTAATATCGAGTACGGACCTAAAAATAAGATTGCTGTTACTAAATTTTTACAAGAAGTTCCATGGAATAAAACACCACTTGGTGCTTATATAGCAACTCAAAGATTGGTTAAAGAAGAAAAAATGAAATTATTAAGAGACTCATTAGAGCAAGATGCCAAGGAAAGTAAAAATGCTAAACATGGATTCGAATCAGATAATGAAGAATTAGACAATGTTGTCAGAAGATGAAGATGAAAATATGGAATAATTAAAGTTCTTTTGATCAATCTATAAAATAAAAAATTTTAAGTAATTATATAAAAAACCATAATATAATTCCAATCTCATACAATTATAATTTAAATCATCCCGTTGATGATAAAAATTTATGTAAGATATAGATAGAAAGGTAACATTAATTTGAGCCAATCATAACTGTGTATTCGCTAATCGAAGAAATTAATTTTTCGATCGCCTGTTGTTCCTGCTTTTGACAGCCCGTAGATAAAGGATAATAATAATAATAATAATAATAGACAGATAATAGATAAAGTCTGGTTGCACATATATTTCCTAAACATGTTCGGTGTTTTCAACCGGGGAGGTTTATTTATTCTTCTTCTATTTATATAATGTTATTTCTTTTTATAGTTCTTTTTTCTTTTAATATAATTTATTAAAACAGGCAATTAATGAACAAAATGATACCGTTTTTATTATTCTCTTTATCAGCTCAAGCAGCCCTAATTCCTGACAGATTTGATATCCTGGGGTCCTTAAAAGGACTTTCTAATATTTGGGCTGATGAAATCAAAAAGTGTCCCATTGATATTCCATTTACATGTACCAATACAACTGAAGTAAAAGATTCTTGTTGTTTTGAATATCCTGGTGGTGTTCTTTTACAGACTCAATTTTGGGATTACTATCCACCAATTGGACCTGAAAATATGTTCACTCTTCATGGTTTATGGCCTGATAGATGTGATGGTCAATATGATCAATTTTGTGATTCTTCGATGGAAATTCAAAGTGCAAAAGAGATTTTAGAATCATTTGGTGAAACAGATTTATTAGAGAAAATGTCAAAAGTATGGAAAAATTTTAATGGTGATGATGATTCATTATGGGTTCATGAATTTAACAAACATGGTACTTGTATGACTACAATCAAAGAATCATGTTATTCTAGTAATTCCAAACCAAATCAAAATATTGTTGATTTCTATAAAAAATCTGTTGAATTGTTTGAAGAATTACCAACATACAAATGGTTAGCAGAAAATGGTATTGTTCCATCAAATGAACAAACTTATACAAAACAGCAAATTGAAGACACTTTAAGTGCAAGATTTGGAGAACCAGTATTTATTAAGTGTAACAGATATCAAGCAATCCAAGAAGTTTGGTATTTCCATCATTTACGTGGTTCAATTGTTGAAGGTTATTATCAACCAATTCCCGCATTACTTGAATCAAAATGTCCTGAATCTGGTATTAAATTTATTCCAAAGAAAGGATTCAAACCACCAACTCCAACAAGTACAAATCCATCAGTTCCAATTCCAACCGGAAAAGTTTTACGTGGATTCTTAAAACCAGAAAATGAACCTGGTTGTTTGATTAGTAATGGTAATTGGTATGCTTCCGGAACATGTGCTAAATTTTCTTTGTACAAGGCAGAATTCGGTGGTTATAATATTAAATCATCCAAGGGGTTTTGTAAAATTGGTAATGAAGGTTATTTGGTTTGTGGGTCAAGTGTTTCTCCGATGCAATTTTCCTATAATAAAGAAAAGGGATTTGTCACTTTTGGTGGTAAAAACAAATGGAGTGCTGATGAAGTCCCACAAAGATTTGACCAAGTTCCAATATATCCAGGATATGATGGACCTATTCAATTTCATTTGAAATTGGAGTTACAAAAATGAGTTATTGTTTCATCGAATAATATATACTTTGTATCTATATTATTAATTTTATAATTTATATACATATATATACATGAGATATCTAAAATGTATTATTTACATGATAATTATGGTTGATTTCCTATTTTTCCTATTCAAGCCGAACATGAGTCACAATTTTGTGGATCTTCCAAATTACAACTTACAGCTGATGTGCTATAAATATCAAACGAGGTGTTAGAATCTGTATCTTCATGAGTTGGATTGTTCTTAATTTTTTTGGAATTATTACTTCTATTCTCTATATTCCCGGTTCCTTTTCTTTTATTACCCAGAGAAGCAGCATCAACACTAAATTTTATTGCCGAAGCAGCAGCTTTTGTACGCAAATAGTATACACCAGTTTTAAGACCTTTCTTCCAAGCATAAAAATGCATACTTGTTAATTTCGAAAATGTGACATTTTCTAAAAATAAATTCATACTTTGGGATTGGTCAATAAATGGTGCTCTATCAGCAGCCATATCTATTATAACTCTTTGTGGTATCTCCCAGACTGTTTTATATAACTCTTTGATTTCTGTTGGTATATTTTCAATATCTTGAATCGAGCCATCATTAGCGATTATTGAATTCTTCATTTTAATATCCCATAATCCTAATCTAGTAAGATCATCAATTAAGTATTTATTTACTACTTGATGTTCACCAGAGAGAACACGTCGTATGTATATATTGGATGTTATTGGCTCAAAACATTCATTAAATCCGAAAATTTGTGAAGTTGATGCAGTTGGCATTAAAGCAACCAATAAAGAGTTTCTTAATCCATATTTGCTAATTTTTTTCCTTAGCGTTTCCCAATCCCATAGACTTGATGGTTTGACTTTCCACATGTCAAACTGAAATAATCCCTCAGAAATAGGTGATCCTTCATAACTTTCATATTTACCTAATTTTTCAGCGGATTCACATGATTGTTCTAAAGCGCCATGATAGATAGTTTCAAATACTTTTTTGTTTAGTTCCTTTGATTCAGGAGATCCAAATGGAATTCTCAGTGAAAAAAATAAATCTGCCAATCCTTGCACACCAAGTCCAACTGGTCTGTTCTTGGTATTTGAACTTTTACATGTATCCAAAGGGTAAACATTAATATCTATTACTTTGTCCAAATTCTCAATAGCAATTTTACTCACTTCATGTAATTTTTCAAAGTTAAAATTGCCATTTTCAATAAATGATGGTAAAGCTAGGGAAGCCAAATTACAAACAGCTGTTTCGTTTTCTGATGAATATTCAATAATTTCACAACAAAGGTTTGAACTCTTGATGGTACCTAAATTTTTTTGATTTGACATTTCATTACATTTATCTTTATACAATAAAAATGGATTACCAGTTTCTGTTTGTGAAACAAGAATTGCGTGCCATAATTTTCTTGCACTGACTTTTTTTATGTAATTTCCTTCTCGTTCATAATTTGCATATAATTCATTGAACTCTTCACCATAAACTTCTTGAAGTTTTGGACTTTTATCAGGTGAAAATAAGCACCATTCTGAATCAGTTTCAACTTTTTTCATAAATAAATCAGGTATCCATAAAGCCAAAAATAAATTTCTGGTTCTCATTTCTTCTTTACCGTGATTTTTCCTTAAATTTAAAAATTCAAAGATATCAGAATGCCATGGTTCCAAATATATACATATTGCACCAGGTCGTTTATTACCACCTTGATCAACATATTTGGCAGTTGCATCAAAAACTTTTAATAAGGGTACTAAACCTGAAGAAACACCATTTGAACCTGCAATGAAAGAACCATTGGCTCTTATATTAGAAACATGTAGACCTACTCCACCAGCACTTTTTGATATCATTGCTGTTTCATACAAAGTTTTATAAATTCCATCTATTGAGTCATCTTTCATTGCAACTAAAAAGCATGATGATAATGCCGGTGTTTCAAAACCGGAGTGAAAAAGTGTAGGTGATGCATGAATGAAATATTTCTTTGACATCAAATCGTATGTTTGTAATGCTTTATCGATATCTTCCCCATGGATTCCCAGTGCAACTCTCATGAATAAGTATTGAGGAGTTTCGTGGATTTTGTTTTCCAATTTTAAAAAATATGATCTTTCTAAAGTCCGGAATCCAAAATAGTCAATTTTATTATCTCTGCTGTGATTTATTGCATTATCTATTATATTTTTATGTCTAATAACAATATCATATAGTTTTGAACTTAATACAGACTTCCTATTTTTACGTGAATTTGGGAATTTGTAATTATATATTGTTGAAAAATTTTCGGAGAATGTTTTTGGAAGATTTTTTCTTAAATGATAAGATAAGACTTTTGAAGCCAGTATAGAGTGCTGATAATGTATTGTTGTCATAGATGCCAAAGTTTCTGCAACCAAATCTACAAGTTCACCTGTTTTAATTTCATCGGGTATCCCTGCTTGTACTTTTGCCACTACTTCTGCTATATTGATATGTTTTTTATCTTCGTCCGAAGACAATGTTAACAAAAACTTCTCCAGAATGGCGACATCAAATACATCACTTCCTTTAAGTGAGTGTATTACTTTAACCTGACGAGAAGATGTAGCTGTCATATATTTTGTTTGTTTGGATATATATTTTCAAACTAGTATTAGGTTTTAAAATAAAATTATTCATGTATGATAACGTCTTACTACTATTCAATTTATAAAAAGTAAAAAATTATAACGTAAAAAGAAAAAAAAAAGAAAAAAATTAAAAAAAAAAAAGAAAAAAATTAAAAAAAAAAAAAAAATCAATTATAACATTCACTCGCCACATGTCCTTTCCTCGTAATGCGCCACACAGAAAGTTAAAATCCATTTCACATTAACAAGCAAAAAGTGACATCCATCGGTCCAGTTTTTCCATCCGCTACGGCTAGCCCTTATACAATATCCGGCAACCTTATCATCTTTCATAACATATGGTATTTCATAAGAACTGTCCAACTTTTTAATATGTGCAGCAATTTGATTTAAAACATCAACAAGACATACCATTCCCGTATCAAGATTATTATGAGAAAAAAAGCCTCCAATGGAGAATTCTCCAGTACAGTAAAGTTGAATAATAGATTTAAAAGTTTTCCCGGATGAGTCAGTTTCATATTTTTCAATTTTTGATGTAGATCCCATTGGAATCAATTTGTATCCTTTAAGGTCTAGTGAAAGAATATTCATGCATGTAGATAATAATAGAATTAAATGACCCAAGGCAGCATTAATTTCATGCCACGTAACCTTAATATTATCAAGACAACCAAGTCGTAACCCATTGATTGTGCCAAAGTTACCATCATAAGAAATATCAAAAAAATTATTAAACACGTTGGTCTTCCTTAAGGAATCTAAGAAATCTAAATTTTGGTAATATTCATTTTTTACTGTATTTAAAGTTTGCAAATTATTTTCAAAATCAATTTCTTTCTTATTCTTGCTTTGACATAACTCCCTCTCCTCAATTTCTAATTTTTGAATGTTATTTTCTAATTCATATAATTCTTTGTTCAAATCCATATGTCGTTTTTCTTCTTTTGACAATTGTTTCATCGTATCGTCCAATTTGAGTTTTATTTCATCTAAATCAGCTAATGCTTTTTCAGCTTTTTGTATATTTGGACCATTTTGTGTTGTTAGTTTTCTTAAAAACTGCATGTAAATTTCTTTTTTCTTATTAAGAGAATCATATTGGGTCTTCATTTGGTTAATTAATGTTGTTGCACAATCACTACAAACTGGATAATCAATTTCATATTTTGAGGAAATTATATTAAATATTGTATCTAAACTTTCAATTCTTTCACTTATATCTGTTTTTTTCTCAACGACTCCTTTAATCTCTTCATCTTTAAAAGCTTTTATATTTGATATATTTAAAGAAGAATCATTTGTATCGCCATAAACATCATCATTTGTTTGTGCTTTATCATGTAAATATACAAAAGAACCTTCACTATCTTTATCATTGTTTTCATCAACATCGTTGTTTTTGAAATTATTAACCTGATTTATATTATTATTTGTGTTTATCCTTTCATCATACTCAATCCCTGTATCAGTTCTAGAAATAGTTTTATCTTGAATTGCATTTAAAGCTTGTTGAAATATTTTAAGTCGTATGTCCGGTATTTTTGGATATTCATGATACACTTTTTCGTCATTATCTAAATTTTCTGTACCATTGTTGGGATGTTTAACTTGTTTGTCATCTTTTGGTAGTATTGATGATTGTGGTTTTTCTCCATAATTTAATGTAAGTAAATGTTGTTGTGCATGACTAAGCTCATCTAGCGATTCATCTATAACAAGAGGAAGTTTACAGCTCCTGCAAAAATATGCACCTGATGACATTATTAATTCAAAAGATGTAATAACAATTGATCTTATTGAATAGAATTGTTGGATTTTAGTGTTTTTATATCATAAAATGGTATTAAAATTTGATTCCTTTTGCTGGAAACTGTGTAATTCACATTTATGGGAGGCGGCGAGCTAAACGATTTTTACTAAACATGTATACTATTGTTGTATCATAATAAATTTGATGGCACTCTGATAAAAAAAAAATACATTTAAAAAAGCATTATATATGTCATGAGCTATATAGCATTATATAATTGAATCATCTTTCTTCGATAGAGAAAACTAAATCCTTATCCTTCTTTGGATCGTATGGTTGCATCAAAAATTTAGAAAATTTCTTTAAATTTGGTAAACCTCTAATTTCATTACCAAGTAAAGGCATCTTGATTAAATGATAATCTTCATACAATTCATCCATTTGATCAAGATATTTCTTTTGCATCTTCCATCTAGCTTGACATCTTTTACATTCATCATCATCAGCAAATAGTAATTGATTAACAATAATTGTATTAACATCCATATTATATTTCATTAAATCTTGAATTAATCTTTCAGTTTCATATAATGATAAAAATTCAGAGATACAAACACATATAAAAGTGGTTAGATCTGGATCTTGAAATTGTTTATTAACTTCTGTGACTTGTTCTTTTATTTCTGCTAATTTATCAAACATTTCTTGCTTTTGATCACCACCCATCATATTTAATAATGGACCCATTTTACCTGTTATACTATTAAATTTACCTAATAATTTTTCTAATGTTGAAGGTAACTGTAAGAATCTCAATGTATGACCAGTTGGAGCAGTATCAAAAACAATTGTATCATATTTTATTACTGTTGAATCTGTTTCACTGGCTTTTTGATTCTTAATATGTTTTAAAACTTCCATAAATGAAAATGCTTCATCAATACCTGGAATAGATGATGTAACTTCTGATAAAACACTATTTAATGGATCATTTGGATCCATACCCATCTTACCGGATGCATTGAATTCTTCCATTGAAGATGATGGGTCAATTTCCATACATGATAAGTTATTCAAACCTTCAACAACTCTAGCATCTTTACCAAATTTTTGGTCAAATGCATCAGATAAATTGTGTGCAGGATCTGTAGATATTAATAAATAATTCTTATTAGGATTGTTTAATGCTAACTGAATTGCAACTGATGATGATGATGTTGTTTTACCAACACCACCTTTACCACCAACGAAAACCCATCTTAGAGTTTCATGGGTCACAATATCTTTAAGAGTTGGTTCAACCTCGTAATCTGACATATTCTTTATTTGTTTATATTAGATATTTTTGAGTATAGTTTACTATAATAAATAACAGAAAGTATTGAGGAAAACAAAAGGAAAAAAAAAACAATTCTTTAAACGAAATAATAATAATAATATTCCACAATGTTTACCGAACAGTGATAAAATAAATGCAAATTTCCAGACCGTGTGTGTAATGTGTGTTCATTAAGTTTTCTTTACTTTCTAGACGATTCCTTCGCTAAATAAATTTAGAGACAAAGATGGGCAAAAATTCAAGGCAATGTAAATTTTTCAAAAAAGTCACGTGTCTGTGGGACAATTTCTTCAACTGTAACATGATTATTGTCAATCCGTTTTTTAACCCATCCAGATAACTTGTCTTGAATATTTGGTCGTGTAAATCTTGTATCGATTAGGTATATAACTGCATAATCATTGATATTTCTAATTGCACGACCAACAGATTGATTTATTGCTTTCATACATAAATTCTCATAAAATTCTTGACTTTTACTTTTAGCAAAGGAAGTTGATTTCCCTAAAGCAATATATTTCTGTTCAATATATTGCCTTCTAGCTATTAAATCACTACTAAAAGCATTAGGATAAGGTAATCCAACCATTATAACTGCTCGTGCTAATTCATCTGAAAAATTAATACCTTCGGACATTTTTCCCCCCACAACAGATAATAAAAGTGCACCGGTCTTGTTTTTGAATTCAGTATCATTTGATAATTCAATACTTTTTTTATAATTGATTAAAATCTGATCAACAGATTTATCTTTCTCTTCGGTGAAAATTTCTTTAACATCATTAATTTTATCGAATATACCCATTTTTTTCCAAAGATGAACTACTTTTGAAAGATAGTTATAACTTGGAAAAAATGCAACTGATCCATTAGGTACATTTAATAATAATTTGTGTATCGCCCAACCTAATTTCTTAATTAATATTTCATCATCCCTTTTCATATACGAAAATTCAAAAATATTTTTATCTTGATTATCAATTTTACAAATTGGAAATACTTTCAAATTTTTATCAGGGATAACATGATCACAAGAAAAATGTTTAATTTTCGTATTATCCAAATAAGGAACCAGAAAGTCTGTAAAGTCTGTTATTGGTTCCATGGTACCACCCGCCAATATTACACATTTACTTGAATCAATAACATCTTTAAAATCCTCACTTGGATCAAGTAATAGATATTTTAATAATATATCACCATTTGTTGACTTATCCCAAAAAAATTTACCACTTTTCAACGGATTTGATAAAGAATAAAAAAATGATTTAATCTCAAATAGTTTTGGAGTACCCTTTGACTTATATGCATTTGAATCATTACCAGTTATTTTTTCAATATATGATTCCAATTTAAAAGCGAGTTTTGATTTGACTAAATAGAGTTCAAGATCATAAATATTCAACAAATCTGTTATATCGTCTCCAAATATACTATTTCGATCCACTGTTGTCCCTGGTTTGGCCGTTTTTTTTTCAATTGCATTTGATACAAATTTATAAAGACTATTAATCAATTTGTTTAATTTTGCAATATTAATTCTATTTCCGGCTGACATTTTAAAAATGAATTTTTTAGTGTAAGATTTAAGACTTTTCCTAATAAGCTTTAAATCACTAAATGATACACTACTTGAGTAAATCCTCGAAATCGTATCTAATAAATTATGAGCTTCATCAATGACAATAATTGAATCATCAAGTTTCAAATTTAATGCTTGCCTTGTATCTTTATGTAACAAAAGTTGATAAGGCATAGAAATTATTTCTGCAATTGGTATATCATTACGTGTTGAATAATAAGGACAAATATTTAACTCTTCGCCGATTTTATGAATATCTTCAATATCATAAATATCAGACATTATTAAATCATTTAAGTGATCTTTCCTTAAATTATCTTCTTCATCAAAATTCTTAGGCATAAATTTGCATTTTTCTTTAGATTGTTGTAAATTTTGGCAAGTTTTATTGATTGCTTGTAAATCATTCAATTTTAATACCTCTTCATTAATGCATAATTGTTTCCTTGATCCCAATGGTAAATATTTAATTCTTTCAGTTTTTAAAGTATCAATTGACGATGGAAAATTTGTCAATTTTAATTGACTGCTAAATTGAGTTAATTGAGAATGTGTTCTTGAAACAAAATAAATTTTAACTTTTGACTGATTAATTGTAGTGGCATGAACATTAGTATTTAATTTATTAATATCATTTTTATTTTCTATTTTATTCAATAGTTGTTCAACATCTCTAGATATTCCATTTTTCCCGATTTCTTCATCCATTATATCATAATCATCAGGAGCTAAATCATCTAAGTTTATTCCATCAGAGTTTGATGGATTCTGATCAGTTCGCTGATCATTGTTTAACTTTCTTTTCTTAATAATCTTAGCAAACCCTTTTTTATTTTCACTGGAATTGTTATTAGTTTTCTCCATAAAAAATGACAAACCTTTTTCTTTGACACTTTCTAGATGAGTTTCATATCTACGTGCTTCACCTAAATACTCCTTAAGGATTTTCTCTTGAAATGATTTTTTAATCCATTCTGGTTCATCATCATCATTTTCTTCATCCTTTAAGTTTCCTAGTTTTTCCTCCAATATTCCTTCGTTAATTTTAGATTTATATTCACGCAGCCATGTCATTGTTGAGCATATTAAACTTAGTGTTTTACCTGTACCTGTTGGTGATTCAAAAATACCCAATTTATAATCATTATTTAAAGTGTCATAAATATTTTTCATTAAATCTAATTGAACACTATACGGATTTTCAAAGGGATGATGAAATCTCGCATTATGATTGATGCTAATTTCTGTATTTGTATTTGTATCATATTTTTGAGTCATTACTTGAAATAAAACTAAACTTCAAAAAGATATTATTCTAAGTTTAAATTTATACAGGGAAGATGTTCTATATAAAATATTTATCAAACTTTAAACTTTTTTTTGTCATATAATATTTTTATAACGCGTAGCCAAGTTAGCCAGTTAGAAATTTCAGAAAGAAATCAAAATTGGTTCAACATTCCAATATATTTCATATTCATAATTTGAACATTGTGTTCAAATTTACAATAATATTATTAAGTAAATTACAATAATATCATTGAGTGAAAATGTTAAAGTATAAATATGGAGAAAAGGTTAAAAGATTAATAGAAGAATGTGAAATAAGAAAAACTGATAAAGATATTATCATGGCACTTGGTAGAATTTCCTTTGAAGAATTTAACAAAGTATATGATAGTTATAAAACAAAGAATAATGAACAACTTAAAAATAGGATGTATTTTATGAGTGATCTAATTCCGATTTTTGAAGTTTATGATCAAACTCCTGAAAATGGGAAAAAAGAAGTTAAAACTGAAGGATATTTAAAATTAATGACAAGATTAAGAAATGAAGAAGAAGAAAAAAATTATAGAAGATTAATTAACAGAAAAAATAAATTTGATAGTAACTATAATAGTAATAAAAAAATTTATGATATATTAAATACTGAAGGTGTTGATGGTATTGGGAATTATAATTTTTTAAAGACAAATAATAAAACTCAATATACTAATAACAATATTGGTGAAATGGCCAAAGAAATCAAACATCAAATAACAACAATTTTCAATATAATGATTACTGTTGTATCAGTTGGATATGCAGTATGGTACTGGAGTGGTAGTAGTATGGGATTAGGAAATTCAAATAATAATAATGGTATTAGACTTTTATTGAGTTTAATTGCGTCACTGATCACATTAGTTGCAGAAGTTGTCGTTTTTGGTGGATATTTACGTAAAATTGAGGATGCAAGGGAGAAGGAAAATAAAGTCGTTGAAAACAGAACCATTTTACAAACAATTGTCATCAAAGGAAAGGGTTCTCCTAAAAATAAAAGGCTTAGAAATTTAAAGGAAAATTCTAAGACTGAAAATAAGGGAGACATTATTGTAAAACAAAACAGTCACTTAAATAAGAAAAGTAAAAATAAGAAGGTATTAAAATCTCCTTCAAATTAAGTAACAGTTAAAATCAAATTACCATGTATTATCTAAATTTTGTATTAAAAATGAAAAAGATATGTAATTATTAAATCAAAGAATACAACTAGTAACATTGAGATCACGTGCAAATGTGGCACGGTTTTGAAAACTAATAAGTTTTGTAAAGTTAGTAAAAAATAAAATGCGCAGCACATTTGAATCTCAAAATTCAAATAGCCTCTGCACAATTTAGACAGAACGGATATTAATATAAATTGGGAAAGTTCGGAGCTGGTTCAACTCAGTATTGATGCGGAGGCTATTTACTTTTTGAAAAGAGGAGTTGTTGGTTACGCTATAGTACTAGCCAGTATATTAACTGTTTATTATATAAAAGGATTGCTTTATCCACTTATTTTCAATTTATTTTTATGGTAATTACTTAGGTGAATTAATTTCAAAAAAAAAAATTAATACAGTATTTATATTATTAAGTGACATTTGGAATTAATTAATACAATACATACAATTATTTGTCTCGAATAATGAAATTCATCTCATATTTTTTAAAGTCCGAACAGCAAATATAACTTATAAATACATTAGTAGCAGCAATAACAATGATTGAACTTATGTTGAATTGTTTTATTACAATGCATTACACTAAGTAAGAGATAAAATAGAGACTATAGACGTTAATTTTTTTTTTATTTCTTTCATAGAAATCTAATTAATGTTATATTGTAATTACAATTTATTTATTGCACTATTTTCAACTTCACTACTGAGATTATTTGTTCCGAGAGATTTTATAACCCTTTAAGTAAGCACGGAAGCAATTAAATTTCGCGGTATTAAGTTGAGAATTGGACAAACGGAAATTTATATTTTAACCTGGATACAGCCGTTGCTATATATGTATTACTGGTTTAAGAAGATTACTTAAAGACGGAAATAAAATTGAGAGCAAGAATTGAAAAAATTCTAATTTTAGAACTCAATTTATTAAGTATAATAATTGAGAACTAATATATATTAAAATGCAAAAGCATCTGAAGAAATAGAAATTCATTTCTAAAAGATTGAAATTTAGGAGATCAAAATGATAGAATAGAGCTAACTATTGTTTTTCTAAATGTACAAAACAAGAATAACGACAATAATAATAATAAAAATAATAATAGTAATAGTAATAATAATAATAATAATAATAACAAGAAGTTAACAAAGGCTTACTCTTTTTGGTAGTTCCTATGATTGAAAATTCAGACCGAGTGAATAAAAATATCGCTTTCATTAGCGGTTATTTTTTACCCTCTAAAGTTTCCCTTTTGCATGCTGTTTCAAAACTTGCATTTATTATATTCCTATCTTTAAGATAAATTGAAATTAACATTCATGAATTCAACAATTATAATACTGAGCTTAAGTTGAAATGTATTTTTCTACAAAATTTTAAGAATGCAAGTATGAAATTAGCAAGTTTGAAGAAAATCCTGAAAAAAAGTTGAATAAATTAATATAATAAGAATGTTTCTGCCGCGTCATATCCTTTCATTTACTTATTTCAATGGATTTATGAGAATTATAAAAATAATGTTAATATAAAAAATAAATATACCGCAGCTTATCGAAACAGTAAAAATAGTTATAATCGTACCTTTGAAACCAATTATTTTCAATATTTACTGAAATATAGGGCTGGAGTCGGTAATTCCGTTTAATTATTTATAAGATTCTTCCAACTAAGGCAGTATAATTTTTTATTTTTTCTTTATGTGTTAAATAATTGACAGAATAATCATACAATGAAACTGTGATACCGATAACTAATAATAATTAACATTGCTTATTTCTTTTTCAATGTCTAAAATCCCTCGTTGGATATCTATATTTCTATTGTTGTATTATAATATGCTAAACTATAATAATAAATTCACTATCAACTAATATTTTATTGTTATTATTATTAATATATGATTAATATTATTACATTTGTATGTATCTTGATGTCTTATAATGTATGAGGTATATAAATAAAATGCTAATTCCAAATATTGCCAGTATTGTGAATTTCTGTAGTCTTTTAAAGTACAATTTTAACTTACAATCTATTTTAACTTTTGCGCTTTTGCAACAATTGTTTTATTTAAATTATCAGCTTTTTTGCTTGAAACTATCAACACATTGAGGTAGAATTCTGATAAGAAAAAAAAATGAGTGATCATAGCGTCGATACTGATAGTGTTGATTCCGCTGGCGGAGAGGTCAAACAATTCGATCCGCTTGATGATGTTGAGGCACAAGATAATGGTGAAAATTTATCTCAACATTTATCTAGAATTTTGTCTACTCCACAAGGTATTCAAAAAATTGAATCTTTAGCAAGAGTTTTATCAACAAAAACGAAAGCTGAGTTAGATCATTTTGAAGTCAATCCTGAGGATTTTGATCTAAGATTATTATTAAAATATTTACAGGAAAGAGCCTCAGAACAAGGAATTGAGTCAGCTCATTCTGGTTTAGCTTTTAAAGATGTCACATGTTGGGGTATTGATGCTTCAGCTGCTTATGGTCCTTCTGTTCCTGAAATGCTTAGAGATTCTGTTAAATGGCCTTTTAAATGGTTCAAAAAAGATAAAAGATTACAAAGAAAAATTTGGTGTTATAAAACCTGGTGAATTGGTTTTAGCTTTAGGTAAACCTGGTGCAGGTTGTTCTTCATTGTTAAAAACATGTGCAGGTGAAATCGAAAATTTCACGAAAGTTCAAGGTACTTTCTCATATGATGGTATTGATCAAGTAGAAATGATGAAAAAATATAAAGGTATGTTATAGTCATTATTTTTTTTTTGCCTTTTAGCATTTTTCTAGAGTACTAACATTTATTTCTTTTTTTACTTATTTTTTTTCCTAATTATCATTTTTTTATCATTATAGGTTATGTTGTTTACAATCCCGAATTAGATTTCCATTTTCCATATATTACTGTTAAAGAGACAATTCAGTTTGCTCTTAGAACTAAAACTCCTAAGACCAGAATTGATGGTATGAACAGAGAAGAATATGTTGATAACATGTTAAGATTATGGTGTACTGTTTTCGGGTTAACTCATACTTACTCAACAAGAGTTGGTAACGATTTCGTTAGAGGTGTCTCTGGTGGTGAAAGAAAGAGAGTTTCGATTGTTGAAGCCTTATCAATGAATGCATCTGTTTATTGTTTTGATAATGCAACTAGAGGTTTAGATGCTTCCACCGCTTTAGAATTCACACAATGTTTAAGAACAGCAACAAATATGTTAAGATGTGGTGCTTTAGTTGCTATTTATCAAGCTGGTCAAAATATTTATGAATTATTTGATAAAGTTACAGTTATCTATAAAGGTCGTCAAATTTATTGGGGTCCAGCCAAGAATGGTGTTGCTTATTTTGAAAGAATGGGTTATTTAAAACCAAACAGAATGACTGCTCCTGAATTTTTAACTGCTGTTACATCTCCAGCATCGAGAAAGATTAAACCAGGGTATGAGGGTAAAGTTCCTGATACTGCAGATGAGTTCGAACAATACTGGGTTTCATCTCCAGAATATCGTGAGGTTCTTGCTGAATATGATGATTTTATTGCTTCACATAATGCGGAAGAAACGAGAGCTAGACTTGAATTGGCTACTAATCAAAGAAAACAAGCTGGTCAAAGAAATAAATCTATTTTTGTTATTAATTATTTTGCCCAATTAAGGTATTTAGTTATCAGGGGTTTCCAAAGAACCAAAGGTGATATTACATATACTATGGTTTATTTATCTTCTTTTGTTACAAAAGGTTTTGTTGTTGGTTCTATGTACTACCATATTCCAAAATCAACTGTTGGTGCATACTCCAGGGGTGGTATGTTATTCTATTGTTTATTGTTCTGTGCTTTAACTTCTTTAGCCGAAATTGCTAATTCTTTTCAAAATAGAAGAATCTTAGTTAAGCAAAAATCCTATTCCATGTACCATCTATCTGCTGAAGCTCTACAAGAAATGATCACTGAATTACCAACTAAGGCAATTGCTGTTATTATATTATCCCTTACTGCTTACTGGATGCCTAACTTAAAGCATGAAGCTGGTGCATTTTTTATGTTTTTCTTATTTTTATTGACCATTCAACAATGTATGTCATTTATTTTCAAACTTGTTGCTACTTTAACTAAGGATGGTACTACAGCTCACGCGGTTGGTGGTTTATGGGTTTTGATGCTTTGTGTTTATGCAGGTTTTATGTTACCATTACCAAAAATGCATCATTGGATTAAATGGATTCATTACTTAAATCCTATGTTTTATTGTTACTATTCACTAATGGGTTCTGAATTCCATGGTAGAATTATGCAATGTTATCAACTTATTCCATCAGGTACCGGTTATGAAAATGTATCATTAGCACATCAAGTTTGTAATTTACCCGGTGCTATTGCTGGTAATGATTGGGTTTCTGGTGAAGCTTATATTTTAAGACATTTTGATATGAGATGGCATAACGTTTGGAAATATTGGGGTATCAACATTTGTTGGACTGCAGGTTTTATTGGATTAAATGTTTTCATGGCCGAATTCGTTAAAAATGTTGAAAGTGGTGGTGATATGCTTTTGTTCAAGAGAGGACATATGCCAGATGCAGCTGGTGGTGAAGAATGGGATGGTAAAGTTGCTACAAGAGAAGAAATGATGATTGCATTGAATGGTCCGGATGCTGATTTGGAAAAGATTATTGCTGAAGCTGATATCTTTTCGTGGAAAAACTTGGATTATATTATTCCATATGAAGGTGCTACTAGACAATTATTATGTTCAATTCAAGGATATGTTAAGCCTGGTACCATGACTGCTCTTATGGGTGAATCTGGTGCCGGCAAAACTACTTTATTGAACGTTTTGGCTCAAAGAATTTCATTTGGTACAATTACTGGTGATATGTTAGTTAATGGTAGACCATTGGATTCTTCTTTTAAGAGAAGAACTGGTTACGTTCAACAACAAGATTTACATATGGCTGAATTTTCAGTTAGAGAATCTTTAAGATTTGCTGCAGATTTAAGGCAACCAAAAACTACTCCTCAAGTTGAAAAATATGAATATGTTGAAAAGATTATTAACTGTTTAGGTATGGACAAATATGCCGAAGCTATGGTTGGTAAAATTGGTTTAGGTTTAAATGTTGAACAAAGAAAGAAATTATCTATTGCCACAGAGTTAGTTGCAAAACCATCATTATTATTGTTTTTGGATGAGCCAACTTCAGGTTTAGATTCAGAATCATCCTGGTCTATTGTTCAATTTATGAAAGCTCTTGCTGATTCTGGACAAGCTATCTTATGTACTATTCATCAACCTTCTGCTACTTTATTTGAAGTCTTTGATAGATTATTGTTGTTAAAGAAAGGTGGTAAAACTGTCTATTTTGGTGATATTGGACCAAATTCTTCAATTATGTTAGATTATTTTGAACGCTACTCTGGTGTTAAATGTGGTGTTTCTGAAAATCCTGCTGAATATATTTTAAATTGTATTGGTGCCGGTGCAACAGCTTCAGCTGCTCAAGATTGGTCAGAATTATGGAATAACTCTCCAGAATGTGCACAAGTTACTAAACATATTGAAAAACTACATGCTGAATTACCAAGCAGGCCTGTTAACAATAACGTTGGTGATTTAACCGCTAAATATGCTACAACTTATGATCAACAATTCTGGTTTGTTTTGAAGAGAACTTATCTACAATTCTGGAGATCACCTGTTTATATTAGAGCTAAATTCTTTGAATGTGTCTTCTGTGCCTTATTCGTTGGTTTATCTTATATTGGTTTTGATCATACAGTTGCAGGTGCTCAAGGTGCATTCTCTTCTGTTTTCATGTTATTATTAATTTCTTTAGCAATGATTAACCAATCCCATGTCTTTGCTATTGACTCAAGAGAATTATATGAAGTTAGAGAAGCATTATCTAATACTTTTCATTGGTCATGTTTATTGATTTCACACACATTAATTGAAATCTTCTGGTCAGTCATTTGTGAATTCTTCTGTTATATTTGTTATTATTGGCCAGCACAATATTCAGGTGATGCTCAATTTGCAGGTTTCTTCTTCTTTATCTATGTTTTAATTTTCCCAATTTATTTTATTTCATATGGTTTAGCTATTTTATATTTCTCCCCAGATGTTCCTTCTGCTTCAATGATTAACTCTAATTTATTTGCGTCCATGTTGTTATTCTGTGGTATCTTGAATCCAAAGAAATGGTCTCCAAGATTCTGGTCCTTCATGTATGTTGTTTCTCCATTTACCTATTTTGTTCAAGCCTTTGTTGGTTCTGTTGTTCATGATAGAGTATTGATTTGTTCCTTTGATGAGTATAGTATTATGGATCCTCCTGATGGACAAACATGTAATGACTATTTATCAACTTATGTTAAGAATAATGGTGGTTATGTTGCTAATCCTAATGATGATACTCAGTGTAAATATTGTCCATACACTATGCAAGAACAAGTTGTAACTCAATATGGTATCCATTATAGTCAACATTGGAGAAATTTTGGTATTGCATGGATTTACATTATTTTCAACTTTGGTGCAATGTGTATAGGTTATTACATTTTCAGGGTTAGAGGTTTCTCTATCAGTGGTTTATTCAATGTTAAAAAATGGTTTGAAAAGGCCAGAGTTGATAGGCATGAGAAGGATACTACCATTTTTCAAAAGAAACCAGGAGATGAGAATATTTTGGTTCCAAAGAAACCAGCTACTTAAACCTAGATTATTTATTATATACATAACAAAAATAAAACTACAAAAAAAAACATTCAATTATCTAATATCAAATATCAACTTTTTTATTTTCTCATACATGATTTTCATATGCTTTTAATTTCATCATAAATTTATATCCTTTTGTTATACATTAAAAATACTTTTTTTATATACATCAATATTATATATGCTTTTTTATACTTACATTTATCGCCTTAATTTTTATAATTCTAACATATAGCAATAAATTCATATTACACTGAAAATTAAATTTTTGTTTGGTTACGCGCGCAAACAAAAGAAGGATATTGTTAGATTATAATCTTTGAAAAACATGTAAACTTTTCATACTTGAATTATTTTTTTCTATTAATTTTGATATGATTCAATCTTCAAGCTTTTTTTTTGTTCTAAAAACTAAAAAGACAGAAAAATTTGATTAGATATATTCTACAAAATGTTTAAGAACATTAGCTTTTTTGTTCATCGGGAATTATGTTCAAAATCCACCTTCAGATATCCATTATTACAAGGTAGAGAACTTATTTTTCGATCAAAATATTCGACTTCAACAACGATTGAAAAAATTCCTTGCTCAAAGAAAATTAGTGGCAAAAAATTTTTTATGAAAACAAATACTGAAAACATTAAGTTGATTCAAGAAAATATTAAAAATGAGGCTGATTTAAAAGAAAGTTATGAAGAGTATCTTTCTCTTATGCAAAAACAAGAGAAATTAGAAAAATTAAAATGTAAAAGCTGTGGTATACATCCTTTGCAAAGTAAAAATCCAGAGAAAGATAAATATTATAAAATACCAAAAATTGATCTGCATATACAAAAGAAAAAAGAAGGGTTAACACAGGTTCACAAAGAAGCAGAACTTGAATTAATAAAGGAAATGGGTCTTGACAAAGATTCTGCTCAAATACCATTAGCGGATGTCAAGGATATATTAATTGAACAAAAGGCTAAAGAATTGGGTGAAATTGCTAACTACAACGTTGAATGTTCCACTTGCCAACAAGTTAAGTATCATGGAGATGTTACAATAGCTGAAACACAGGTAGACGAAATATTGAAACAAATTCCACCAAACGGAACTATAGTTAATGTAATATCGTTACTTGATTTTCCATTATCGTGTACTAAAGATATAATCAAAGAAAGAGATCCAAAAAGCATTTGGTATGTTGTAACTAAAGCTGATCTCTTTTTTAGAAAAGATTCACAATTAAATAAAACGGGATTGCATTATGTGCAAGACTTTTTATGTGAGTATTTGAAAGCCGATCCTAAAAAAGTTTTTCTCGTATCAACAACTAAATCATGGAATAACGATGAACTTTTACAAAAATTACCAAAAGGAAAATTATATCTAATAGGTTTTGCTAATGTTGGAAAAAGTAGTTTAGTGAAATCACTTATAGCTTCAATAAATAATATTGATATGACGAGTAAAGTTTTTCAAAAAATTGAAAAAAAAAATATGAATTATTTAGAAAAGGTTGGCCTCAACTCTCCAGGTGTATATCATATACCTGGCTTTACAAAAGAGTTTCAAAAGTTTAAAATTAATGACAAAATTACAATTTTTGATACTCCTGGTATTTTGCCTAACTCTGGTATCTTCAAATATATGACACAAGAGCTTCTAAGGATGAAGCCTAAATATCCAATTTTTGTTGCTGAAGATTTACGAAGATATGTTAAAACTCGAATAACTGGTCCTAAAATATATAGTGGAAATAGTTTGTATTCATATGGAGGGTTTTTTTATCTACAACCACCAAAAAATGCAATATTTAAAAGATGTATGGCTTTCAAATATAAATTTGTTACTTTTGAGGCAAGATATAAAGATATGGCTAGAGCTAAAGATATTAATGAAAAAAGACCTAAACAAATTGGTAATAGATATGGTGTTAACAAAGATGCATTTTCATCTTTGAAAAGATATGTTATTCCTCCATTTTATGGTACAATTGATATTGTTATTCAAGGAAGCGGATTTTTATCAATCAAACCTACTAGCTCTCCTGACGCTGTTGATGGATTATTTCAAATATGGGTCCCAGAGGGTGTTCGTGTTATTGTACGTGAAAGCATTTTTAATTTTATCTACAAAACCCATGATATAGTTGATGAAACTGGAAACAAGTTGAAAAAAGAGAATATTGCCAAAAGAGGTGCTACAAGACAAAGAAGAATTTCTCAAGAAAATAAATTGCATTTTACAGAACTTGTTGAGGTTCCTGTTAAAGAAAAATCGGAGATAGCATTTGCATCTGTTTGTCCACCGGAAGATATGAAAATTGGTGATGCTGCAACTGCACAAGAAGAATATAAAAATCAATACTGGAGAAAACTCAATTTATAAAAAGAGGTGTGATGTAACCTAAAGAAAACTAGTTATTTATAAAAATAAAACGTATATAAAATATGTAAACCTGTAAATATTTGAATCATTACAATAAATAGTAATCAATTTGAATGGCGAGGATGAGGAACAGTTACCCGGTTCAAAAAAGCTCGGTACACTTTTTGGTAAAGTGAGAAAAATTTATTAAAAAGAAAACAAAAAGTTAAACAACATGAAAGTTTGCATTTTTTTAATTCATACATTTTACTTGTTTCTGTGTTAGTGATTTGAGAGTACGTAATACCAATTGAAAGCAATTAATATTTATTTATCAAATATAACTAAATAGTTTTTAATTGTGATAGAATGAGTGGAGTTTTAGCCGTTTCCAAAAATGGAGAAAACAAATCAAAAAAATTAACAACTCTAGATGATCTCGTACAATCTTCAAGGAATTTGCCGAGACGTTTAGAGGATATTGATACGTTACGTTTAAGTTTAACTGAGATTCAAAAGCGTGCCTACCATTTAAGAAAATTTAATAAGTCTGATAGTGAATCAAATCCTTATACTAAGGCACATTATTTGTTAATCGGTAAAGGCTTTACTATTGAAGAAATTGAAAGTGAATTGAAAGAGTTGAAAACTTTGACACGTAATAGCGAATTTAAAAGAAAATTCAATAGAAATAAATCTTCAACTAATTCAAATATATCATTACAGAATTCAAATAATTTAGAATTTTATATACATAAACAAAAAGACGAAGATGTCTTGTCTGCGATTGAAGACTCATTAACAACTGCAGCTAAAGATTTTGACACATTTGTTAATAAGAATATTAAGTCAGATTGGAAGCACATGAAATTGGAATTATGTGATAAATTGACAACTGTTCTTAAAAGAGATGCAACAGTCTCATTAACTTCTCCAGAGAAAAAATTGAAAAAACTTACACAGAAAGAATTAATTGAAAAGCAATTAATATGGGGGAATCATACATCAAAAAGTATTTTAGCTTCTAATTTCAAATTTAATGATGTTCAGAGTATTAAGAAATTGGACTCTGTTGTCAAGCCTGATGTTTCATATGCTTTAAGAAAGAAATTTGAACTAAGTGCTGAGGTTATTTACGAATTAAATGAAGCAAGACAAAAAGGTTCATGGTATAAATTAGCTACTGTTTTTTCAAGTTTATATAGATCAGATCTTTCTAATAGTAAATCAGAGCAAATTCATGAAGCTTGGGTTATAATTCGAAATTTATGTGAAGATTTGAATGATGATATTGATGACGAATTAAGAGAACATATGTTTGCTAAATCTACTTATGCCAATCTCAATTCATTTGATTCAATTAAATTCAGGGAGAATATTGTTGAAAAAAGTAGATCTTACTTAGAAGAACAATTTAAAGATTATATTAACAAATTATATACAACTAAAAAACTATCATCAGATAAAGAACCTACAAAGTTTGATCAAAGTAAGTCTTTAACACCAACTGTTGATAAGATCTTATATTTTATTGAATTAACTTTAAAATCAAAACAAAATCGTTGGAAAGTTCCTAACATGACATTTATTAATGGATTACCATTATGGGCAATTTTATTTTATTTGTTAAGAGCTGGTTGTTTTGAGGAAGCAATAATATTTATCTCTAGATATGAAAGCTCATTTCAAAAAATTGAAAAATTATTCCCATTATACTTAAAATCATATTGTGAAGAAAAGGGAAATAAATTATCACCTGAAATGCAAGGAAGAATTAATAATGAATTTAATCAATATTTAAAAAATTCTAACAAAGATATTGACCCATATCGTTATGCGACATATAAATTAATTGGAAGATGTGATTTAGCATCAAAAACTTTACCATCTATCACTTTAAATATTGAAGATTGGTTATGGTTACATTTATCATTAATTAAAGAGGACGCATCAGGATCTGATAATGAATTTATCGATAATAATAATGAAACTATTTCAAGTGATACATACAGCTTACTTGATTTACAAAAAAATGTATTAGAATTTGGTTCAGAGGCATTTAATAGTTCACCTAGTAATCCTATGTACTTACAGACATTATTACTTGTTGGTTTATATGAGGAGGCAATTAAATATGTTATGTTTAATAATGAACTTGATGCGGTTCATTTAGCTATTACATTAAATTATTATGGTTTAATAAGGATAACAAATGAGCAAGAAAATTCAACATTTTCATTAAATCTTTTAAATGTTGATAAGAATGGTTTTAAATCTATTAATTTTGCTAGAATGATTGGAAATTATGTTAAAACTTTTAAATTTAGTGATCCTAGAGTTGCAGCAGAATATATATTTTTAATTTGTTTAAGTGAAGGACCTGACAAAGAATTTAAGGAAAGCCAAATTAAAATTTGTCAAGAAGCTCTTCGTGAACTAGTTTTAGAAACAAGAGAATTTGTATTATTATTAGGTAAGATAACTAAAAATGGAATGAGAATTCCGGGTATTATTGAGGAAAGAAAGTCATTAATACATTTAGAAGATGAAACTGCATTCTTAGATAATATTGCGGAGAAAGCTGCTCAAAAAGCCAATGAAGATGGTAGATTAATTGATTGTATATTATTATATCAATTAAGTGAAGAATATGATACAGTTTTAACCATAGTTAATAAATTACTTGGAGATTTTATAAATTCAATTGATTTAACACATAAGTCGAGTATTACAGATGACATATTTAATAATATTGGTTCAGAAGATGAGAGTAATATTATTAAGTTAAGTGATAATTTATTAAAAGTTTATAACGCATCACCAGAAATTTTATCAAAAACATCAATTAAAAATAGAATTAATTGTAAAAGGTTATTAGATATGTTTGAAATCATAAAAGAATTTAATTACAATGATGATTTAACTAATAAATGCGCTAAGATAATGGAACAAATCAAAAAACTTGATTTAGTTCCAATTGTTACTGATAATGATATCTCCAAAATTAGAAAATATATTAATGAGTTCAATAATTATGAAGAATGTATTATGAAGAATATTCCAAATTTATTAATTATTGAAATGGCATGTTTACAAAAATTAATTTTAACATTATCATATTCTTCAATGAGTAATGAAGTTAAAATGTATGATTTAAAACAAATATCAAAAAATTGTATGATATTTGCAGGACTAATTAAATATAAAATGCCAAGGGAGGTATATACATTTTTGATTAACTTAGAAATTAATATTTAATTTATGTAATTAAATTTCCTGTAATAGTTTTGATTTAAATAAAAAAAAGTAATAATAATAAGTAATTAATAATAATAATAAAATTTGTGAATATTTTATTGAATTTTTAGTTAGTGATATATATAATTGGTATAATAATAAATAAGAAATATTTAATGTGAATGGGAATGGGAATGAGAATGAGAATGAGAATGAGAATGAGAATGATCATCATTATTGTCATGAGAATGGCCGTGATCATCAGATGGTAAAGGTAACTTTTTCTTTCTTTTATATTTTGGTTGCCTTTCATAAGCATTTGGTTCATTTATATCACCAAGACCATTTCCATTATTCTCATTATCACCTTCATCTTCTGAACTTGAACTTGAACTGGAACTCGAACTTGAACTTGAAGAAGAGTCATTTTCAACTTCAAATTCATTTTCATCTTGTGGATGGAAAATACAACAAATTTTTGTTTTCTTTTTACCCATATTTTCATTATCTATCACATCTTCCTCCCATGTAACTTTTTTACGATCTTTAGTCTTTGAATTATTTGAATCATTTTCTAAAATTTCTTCCGGTTCCGTTGAACCACGTAAATGTAAAGTAGGTATATTAGGTATTGGAATTTCAATAGTCTGTGTTTGTGTTTGTGTTTGTGTTTGTGTTGGTATATTAGATGGCATTATTTTTTTGTAAGATATATATTTGATCTTAAGATATGGAATTATCTAAGTATGAGAAAAGTACTACCTAAATATGAATAATGTTGTTGCCGTTTTTGTTATTATTATATAAATGATGTATTTAATAATGCTAATGTTTTAAAATAGAAATGATCGATCACCCCAGTTTTTTTTTTTTTTTTGTTTGTTTTTGTTTTATCATATAAAAAAATATTTTCTCCCACTCTTTACAAAAGTTGAACTTCATCATAAATCTGCTTTTTATTTGTTACTTACAATTGATTTGTAAATTTATAAATTTGTGTATGTATCTGTTTCTTACACCTGTCAGCTGATTACATGTGGTTTAAATTAAAAATAAAGAGAGAATGTTATCAAATATTAAAAACGCTATAATAATATAATATATATATGTAGTAGATAAACATTTAAAAAAAAAGACATATATTAATAAGTAGTTTATAAGTTTGAACTAAAATTAGAAATAAACTAAAGAAAAGAAAAAAGAAGAATGTGTTTAAAAACTCTATATTAAATTTGTCTATAAGATGTAAAACTAACTTGACTATTTTCGAATCTATTTTGATTTTGAGGACTTGAACCTGATCCTCCTACTGTTGCTATACAATTGGATGATTGATTTAATATTATCATTGGATTGCTATTAAATTTTTGATTTTGATTATTTGATGGATATAATTGTCCATTTTGAAACTGTAAAGTTTGTGCAGATTGTGGTGATTTTTGTTGCGGAAGTTGTAAAGGTATTTGTGGAGGTGACTGTAATGGATAATAATTAGAATGTTGATTAAATTGATTTTGCATTGTTGGTGATGACTGTTGTGGTAAATTTTTATTAAATTGATTTGGAATAGATTGTGAATATTGAATCTTTTGTTGTTGTTGTTGTTGCGATGCTGGATATAACTGTTGCTGGCTACTATAGAATTGATTTTGTTGTTGTACAGGTTGTGTAATATATTGTTGAAATACTAATGGAGGATTTAAATATCGAGATTGAAATTGATTTAAATTTTGAAGTATATTTTGATTTTCTATAAATCTTTGAGAATGATTTAATGAATCTATACTTTGATGTAAATTATTATTTAAATTAAAATTTGTATGATTTGATACTGGATTGTAAATATAAGTATTTGAAATAAAATTTGATGATTGAATTAATTGAGATTTTGCATTTAAATCAATTGAAGATAATGGTGATGTAATTTTAATAAATTCAGATTTTTCAATTGAATTTAAATTATTTAAGTTTTCATAAATTAATTTTTTATTTTTTTTAATTGCACCATTAATATGAGTCTTTTTATGTTTATTTAAATCTTGTGGTCTTTTAAAAGTTTTCATACAAATTTGACATTTATAAGGTTTTAATGAAATATGAACACGTAAATGAGATGTTATATGATCTCTTTTAACTGTTGTTATTTGACAATTACCCCATTTACAATGTAATGATAAATTTTTATTACATTTTCTTCCAACATGAAAATCACAAAGATGATCATAAAGTAATTTAGCATCATTAAAAGTTTTCATACAATTTTCCCATTCACATTTTAATATTTTATTATTATTATTTAAATTATTATAATTTTCTTTTTTAATATTTAATTTGATATTTTCAATTAATTTTTCTTCAATATCAGGAGATGATGAAGATGAAGTATTAATTTCTAATTTAGAAACATTTGAATTAGTTGAATTTAAACTTGAAGAATCAGAGTAAATTGAAGATAGTGATTTTCTTGATGATGGATTTAATAAATCTGTTATTTCCAATTTATTTGGATTGGTTATTTTTTCCTCAATTTTTGATATTATATTATAATTATCAGATTGAATGGATGATGATGATGATGATACTTTAATTTTTGAATTCATTCTATTTAATTAATAAATTAACTATATTATTATATACTGATTTAATATAAATAATAATTATGAAATGAAATGAAATGAAATGAAATGAAATGAAATGAAATGAAATGAAATGAAATGAAATGAAATGATATAAATTTTATTTGAATAAAAATTTAAGTTCTAAAAAGGGAATAATAATCTACAATAGAAAAAAAAATGACAAGATAAAACGTAGGGAAGGAAATCTTTTAAAAAATATTAAAGAAAGGGATGTATCAGAGAGAAGTCAAAAAAGAATAAAGTTCTAAACAAAAAAAAAATAACAAAGAAATTGATAAACTAGACGATTTCCTTTCTCTTTTCTTTATTTTTTGAAAAAAATCAAAGTAAAATGTACAAAATTATCAAAATATTAAATGAAGTGGTAAGGCTTTCGATATAAATCAATGCACGATTTTCTATTAATATTGATTGATTGATAATTTTAAAAAAAACCGTAAAATATTTATGTAAAAATGAAAGCCTTAGAAATTAACAAACTTGCATTGTTTTCAATGAAAACGTTAACAAATTTTTCACTCTGATTTTATTTTTGAAATTTTAAACTTACAGACTTTTAGTTACTGTGCATTGATTGTTTTGAATTTGTTATAGTTAAATGTGTTTGGGGATTAAAACTCATTAAATGTTTTTTGATTACTCTTAATAATTAATAATTAGTAATATTTTTATGTGACATTATGTAAAATTGAATTGAAATAAACAAATTTTATATAGCCAAATGATTAAAAAATAAATAAATAAAATGGAAATATTCAAAGTTGCTCAATTAAGAAATACTTTTTTTTTTCTTTTTTTTTCTTTTTTTTCAAGTATGTATGTATTTCTATATTAAGCCGATATACATTTAGATCTGTTGATTTTCTTTTTTTTTCTTTTCTCTCTTTTTTCTCTTTCTTTACTCTTTTGTAAATTACCAGATCTGATCTGATCGTCAATATTATGAAAAGAGTGGAGGATTAAATTTATATTAATATTATACTATTTACTATAAAAAAATAATAAACCTTTTATTATCTATATCTTATCCCTTAATATTTAATTAACCATTAGTAATAATTATATATATTAAAATTAAAATTAGAAACTCGGTTTAATGAAAATAAATAAATCAACAAATTTCTAATTAACCAGCCAACCAGTTCGTAAATTTTTCAACTTTTCTTACAATTTATTATGGCAATTTATTGATTATTTAATTTTTCCAGTTAAAAAAGTTAAAAAAGTTAAAAAAATTAAAAAAGGCACGTTCGGTTTAATTAAAAAAAAAAAAA
>JAJLVB010000062.1:0-25435 GCA_030570135.1 Pichia deserticola | reverse complement strand
TATAATGTATAAAAAAAAATAACAAAAAGAAGATATAATATATTAAAATTAAAGAAAAGAAAAGAAAAGAGGAGGGTCTTAGATATATATTCTTCAATTATTTACTACTTTTTCTAAATTTACTAAAGAAACCTTTTTTATCTTTCTTAACTGGAGTTGGAGTTCCATTAGAAGTTGAGGTTTCTTTAGAATCTTTTTTGATTTCTTTCTTTTTATCAACAGCTTCTTCTGAAGGAACGAGTTTTTTCACTTTTTTAACATATTTTGGTTTAGTTTCTTTTTCTTCTTTTTCTTTTTCTTTTTCTTTTTCTTCTTCTTTTTTAATATCATCATTTAATTGCTTTGCATCAACATTTCTAACTTCTTTAAATGCACTAATTTCTTGAGGATTTTCAGGAACTACAATACCAGGTTCACCTAAAGTTGTTTGAATACCTTCTTGACTTGGCATAACAGTTGAAGTAAATTTATCAGATTTAATATTTTTTGATTCAATTTTATCATTATTAATAGTTGATATTGATAAACCACTTTCAGGAATAATTGTTTTACCAATTTCAGTTTTACCATTTGATAAAGAATTTTTTAAAATTGGACCATTTTCATTAAATTCAATATAATTATTAATATTACCAGTTGGATCAACAACAGTCCAATAATCTTCACTTGTAACCCAATTATTACCATTAATTACAAATTTAAATTCAATTTTATTTGTATCTTTTGGAATTGGTACTTCTAATTCAAATGAACCATCAGGTCTTTTAACTAATGGTAAAGTTTTAGACCAATTATCAAAAGTACCAGTTACAATAATTTCATTAATATTATCATCGGCTGGCCTTTAAAAAAATTTAATATATATATATATATATATATATGATGTAAAAGTTAGTAATTTGTTTAATTAATTAATTGATTAATTGATTGATTAATTGATTGAACATACCATTTAAAAGTAACAGTAGACATTGTTTATATGATAAATGATTATATTTCTTTAATTGTTGAATAATTTGAAAACAAAAAATTAAATGAAAATATCAGAATGTTAAATTCTAATTATACAATAGTTAGATAAAACAGAAAATAAAGAAATATATTAAAATAAGTAAATAGATAGATAAATAGATAAATAAATAAATAGATAAATAGATAAAACTTATACACATATTCGATAAGAAAAAAAAAAACTTTTTTTTAATATTAAATTTCAATTGACAACAGGAGACGTATTAATAAATTAAAATAAAAAGTAAAAATTACAATTACAACATAAATAAATATACCTCGCCCTCTTTATTATTATTTTTCTGTTATTCATTACAAAATTTACAAAAACAAATAACAACAAAAAAACACAGAAATTATTAAAAAGAGCGATTAAACACAACAACTGTTTTGAGCCCATTAAATTGCCTAATTTGGACAAATCCAGATATTACGTAATTATTTATAAATTATTTATTATATAACATTATTATTATATATAATTAGGCTTGAGCCCATTTTAATGCTTCAATACAAGTTACAACAACTACAATTGTAACTGGTAATGTTAAAATTGCATAACCATAAAATAAAACTCCAGCCATTTCCTTTTGATATAATTCATTTAATTGACAAATTTGACTTAATTGAATTGCAGGTGGTGAAGTAATTAATAAAAAACTTGTAATTAAAAAAATTGGATCATCCATTATACTTAAATTAATATATTTAACACATAAAACAATTGCAGGTAATAAAACTAATGATGGTAAAACCATTCTACCTAATAATGAACCTAAAATCATTTTTTTACAATGTGGACATGCAGGTGGTATATCACTTGTTGGTGCTAAATTTGCACCTAAAACTACTAAAATTAAAGGAATTGAAACTAAACCTAATTGTCTAATTGCACTTGCAAGTGTATGTTGAATAAATCCATTATTTTCATAAAATTCTGCTTTTAATTGTGGAATTGATGCAACAATCATTGCTGCTAACATTGACCAAAGTGGTGGATTCATCCAATTATAAAATCCAATTAAAATTCTAATTAAATATGGCCTTTCATTTTCTTTATATTCTTCTTGTAAATTCTCAATATTATTATTATTATTATTATTATTATTATTATTATTATTATTATTATTTTGTTCAATTAATTGAGATGTTAAATCACCATCTGTTGAATCATCATAATTATCAATAGGTGATATTACAGGTAATCTATTTTCAAAATTTAAAATTTCATTATTATTACTATTATTAATTGAATTTGATGTTAAAGCAGAATTACTAGTATTTAAACTTTGAATTGTATTAAGGTCGTGATTATTATTACTAATATTATTATTATTATTATTATTATTATTATTGTTGTTATTATTAATTTCTTCATCATTATTAATTGAATCATAAAAAATAATATGATTTGGTTGTTTTGCTAATAATTTATTATAACCCCAAGACCAACGTAACATTTGACCTAATTGTTGAAAAATTAATAAATAAATTAAACCTCTTGATGCAATTTTATCAGGTGTATCATCAGGTATATCATCCCATTCTAAATCAGGTAATGAATAAGCTAATGCTAAAGTTAATGAAACTGGTAAAGAATTTGAATTACCAAAAACTGACATTGCAGTTACAAAATTTGATTCAGGTTCTGTTAATTCTAACCATTTTGAGACTAAAATTGATGCAAAATATGAAACTAATGTTGTAATTGCATATAAAATTGGTATAATTATAACTTCTAATAATTTTTTTAATGATAATGAACTTGCTAATTTTGAAAAAATCAAAGCAGGTGTAAATAAATCAACATTTAATTTTGAAATTGTCTTTGTACCTTCATTATTTAATAAATTTGAAGTTGCAGCCCAAAATCCTGATAAGCAAATAATGAAAACTTGAACAACTGCTTGAAATGTTAAAAATGCAATTTCAGTAAATGATAAACCATTTCTTGCTTCATTTAATGTTGAAAAAATTGCTTGAGGTATGGGTAGAGACATAAATCAATTGATAATATATAATAATTGAAAAATTAAATTGAATAAATTAATTAATTTATACTGATTTAAGGGTTAAAGAATAATAAAGATTGCGAAATTAATATAGGTATTAAAACTAACTATTAAAACTGGTAAAAGAAATAGAATTATGAGTTGAGCAAAGATAAAATACAAATAAAATGATGAATAAAGTATACAAATAAGGAAATAAAAAGAAAAAGAAAAGAAAAAGCAAAAGAAAAAGCAAAAGAAAAAGCAAAAGAAAGTCAAGTTATTATTATTATTATCAATTAAATAATCAACCAATCAACCAATCAACGCCAACAAACAAACAAAACGCATCAATTAATAAAAAACACTAAGCCATTTAATTAATTAAATAATCATCTCTCTTTTTTAAGCGCACTAAAAATAATAATGCTATAATAATAATAATTAATAATTAATAATTAATCAGTTAATTTAATTAGCGATAATCATCAAGAGATATGGGCTTTACCGAAAGCACTGCATTAATTGGAACTGGTGGTATTTCACCGTTATCATTAACGTTTTTATAGTTATTGTTATTTAAATTATTCATTTCATTACTAACAACACGTAATAATGAATCTAGTAACAAAGATCTTGATCGTACTTTTGATTGTTTTGTATTAATATCAAAATTATTATTATTATATTTATAATTGTAATTATAATTATATTTATAATTATCATAATTATAATTATTATCATAATTATAATTACTTATTAAACTATTCTTACGTTCGAATATATTATAATTAAATCCATTATTTATTAAATTATTATTATCTAATTTTGGTAGTAATATTAAATTATTGTTACTATTATCAGAAATTGGAGATGAATATAAATATTGAAGTTTATAAGGAATTGGAATTGGATATTGATATGAAATTGATGATGATGATATTGAAGTTTTATTTGATGTAATATCTGATGAAATTTTTAATGAATTTGAAATTGATGGTGTTGATTCAACACTCTGTTGATTTTCATAATTATTATAATTATAACTATAACTATTATTATTATTATTATTAATAATAATTTCATCATCATTATAAGAATCATGTATATTATTTTCATTAATAATAGTATTTGAATTTAAATTTCTTTTTTTATTATTTGAATTAAAATCATAATCTGAATCTAAATCTGAATTAAAACTTTCTGAATATTCATTATTATTATTATTATTATTATTATTATTATTATTATTATTATTATTATTATCTTTATAATCTTCATCGTTATAATCATTATTTTTAGTTAAAGATTTATTTGATTTTTTAATCTTTGTATTATTAATAATATTATTATTAATATTATTATTATTAATATTATTAATATTATTAACTTTTCTTCTTCTTCTTCTTCTCTTTTTACGTCTTTTCTTATTTAAATCTTTATCAGAAACAATTAATTGGAATAAACCATAACCAGGTTGACCTATTGTTAAACATAAATTAATAAAATCACAACCAAATAAAGGAATTAAAGCAAATCTAATTGGGAAACAGAATTTTGAAGCTAATTTTTTAGCAATATCATATTGAATCCAAGTACCTTGAACTTTTAAACAACCACCTTTAGTTTTATAAACTTTATCTTTAATTTCTGGTGATGTTGAAATTAATTTTAAAACATCTGCTTTATAATTACCAACTGCTTTCCAAATTGAAGTTATATAAACCCAACCAATTACATAATCCCAAATTATTAAATAATTACCAAATTTATATTCATAAACTGTTACAAAATCTCTTTTAATTGAATTGTCATTATTAACTGGTAATGTAGTATTATATTGATTTTTATTAATTAAATCGATATTAATTAATTGATCATTTAAATTATAATAATTTAATAAATTAATTGATTCTAAATTATATTTATGAATTGGATAATTATTAGGATATTTGTTATTATCACTACCAAAAAATTGATTTTTATTTTTATTATTATTATTATTATTATTTTTATTATTATTATTATTATTATTATTATTATTATTATTATTTATTGTGGCACAATTTGAAATTTTTCTTTGTTTAGGCATTCTTCTTTTTTTTTATCACTGGATTAATATTAATTAGAAATCTTTGAATAAACAGTGTAATGTAGTGTAGTGAAGAAAAAGAAAAAGAAAAAGAAAAAAATAATTAAATAAATAAATAAATAAATAATTAAATAAATATCAAATGATTAAGGAGGCAAAACTAAAATACAGTATAATAAAAGTTACATTATCAGAACATAAATAAAAAAGTAAATCAAATTCAAGATAGAAATAATTCACACAAAGTCCTCGGTGTGAAACGGTGTAATTTTTTTTTTTTTATTAGTGGTAGAAAATACACAAAGCAAAGCAAAGCAAAGCAAAGCAAAGCAAAGCAAAGTGCCCTTATCTCTTATCTCTGCGTAAATTAATTTACTAATTTAATTCGTTAATTTGTTTAAATTGTTTGTTTCTCGTTCGAGGATTTCACTTTGTTTGTTTTCTTTATCTTGCGTTTTATCTCTTTTTATAAAATCTATTGTATATTATGTATTATCTATCTATTTATCTATCTATTTATTTCTCCATTGGAAGAAATTACGTATCTTGTTATCAAAGCTGCTACCATTCTCATCCTTTGATTTCACTTCTTCTTCTTCTTCTTCTTCTTCTTCTTCTTCTTCTTCTTCTTCTTCTTCTTCTTCTTCATTCTTCTTTGAACTGCCCATTTCTTCTTCCTCGGCTTGTTCTCGGCTTCCTGCCGCTGCTGTTTCTTCCTTAGTGAATTTGTTAACATCCTCAACTTTTTCCTTATCTGCCTTCTCTGATTCTTTATACTGTTTACTAATAACACTACTTGTATTGTCTCCAATTCTTCTAAAAAATTCACCAACATCACGTCCAAAATTATTCATTGTTAGTTTAACATTACTAATATTATTAGTATTTTCAACCCCTCCTAATTTATCTTCTTTTTCAACTTCTGATTTCTCATATCTGTGTTTTTTACTTCCATTATCATCATCTTCTCCTTCTCCTTCTCCTTCTCCTTCTCTTTCTCTTTCTCTTTCTTCCTCTTCTCCTTCTTCTTTTTTATTTTTAAGATCATTTTCAATTGTTTTGTCTTTACTTTCAATATTATTTTCAATCTCAACTTTTGAATCTTTACTACTTTCTTTCCATTTAATAAACCAATTTTTAATTACTTCACCACCTTTAAATTTACTCTCATTATTTAAATCTTTACCAATTTCTTTACCAATATGTTTAGGTTCAAAAAAATTAAATAATTCATCTTCAGTAATTTCATTCCAATATTTAAATACTTGAGTTGATCTAAATTCTTCAACAAATTTATAATTAAATTTATTAATATCATTTTCAAATAAATTTAATTTTAATTGTTCAATTACAATTTGATTATCCTTCCCACTATTTTGTAAAAATAAATCATATTTACAACAACTTAAAAATCCAATTAAATAATCCTCAAATTGACTACGAATAAAATCATCACCACCATTATAACTACCATTATCAATTGATAAATTATAATTAACAGTTTTAAATTTATTATTATTATTATTATTATTATTTGATTTAATATCTTGTTCATTAATTTCATTATCTTTATTATTATATTCATTTTTATACTTTTCCTTTAAATCTTTATTATAATGAATTTCAACTGAATTAATTATATAATCAATAAATTTTTTATCCTCCCATGTTAAACTAATTTTATCCTTTAATGATTTTTTTAAAATTTCAATTTTACATCCTCCATTACCAAATAAACTAGTTTCTTTCTCATCTAAATAAACAATTAAATCAAACCATTCATTTTTATGTTCTAATATAATATCATTACTTGATCCAACAATAAAACTTTTAGTATTAATATTAGTAATATATGATAATTGTTGTAATGTTAAATAAGGTTGAAAAAATGATCCAAATCCGAAAATTCTTAATGGTAATCCTAAAAATTTTAAAATTGATGACCTATCTGAACTTTTTAATGATTTACTTTTAAATTTTTCCTCTTTTAAAAAATTATCAATTAATGGGAATCCACAATCATTTAAATTTAAAATTAAATTAGAAATTAATCCAATTAAACAATATTGTGCATTTGATAAATTATTTAAATTTTTTGAAAAAAATAAAATTTTACAATTACCTAATATAATTGCTTTAAATAAAATTAATAAATTACGACGTAATTTAATAACAATTTCTTGAAAATTTAATCCCATATAAAAATCACTTTCTTTAATTATTTTAATTTCCTTTTCTTTACTATTTTCTTTATTATTATTATTATCATAAAGATCATCATCTTCAATTAAATATCCATTCTTATTGTAAATATTGGAAATATTCAAATATAAAGATTTTAAAACCTCACAATCACTAAAATCATGTTGTTCAAACCAACTTTGAGTTACAATGCTTAATTTCTCACGTAATTGAATTGGTAATGGTAATCTTGTTAATAAAACAACAGATTTTTGAATTACGCTACGTTTAAAATAATTTTTATTTTCATCAAATTTATCATTATTACCTTTATCATCATTCTTATTCTTTACTAACGATGATTCCAGTTGTCTAATACATGCACATCCAAATAAAGTTACAACACCTTCATTTGGATCTTCCATAGAAATTATAGGTCTTGTAGTTACCCTTTCCAATAATTCTTCCTCGTTGTTATTGTTCTTATTATTATTATTACTATTATTATTAGACTCAGAAAGATCAATATTAGTAAATTGTTCTTTTATCTTAACATGATTTTCCTTTTCATCTGGTATTCTAACAATTTCTTTATCTTCCTCTTTTACAATTTTATTTTCATCAGTTTCTTTATTATCATTTGAAGGTAATAATTCAACTAAGTTAAAATTTAATTCAACATCACTCTTCTTTAATTCATCATAACATAATGTAAATTGTGTAAATGTTTCATCAAACATATGAACACCATCAGGTAAAGCTTGAAATGCTAAATAAGGCCAAATTTTTGAATAATATTGAATTTTATCATTTAATAATTTATCAGAATTATTATTATCATTTTTTTCAAATGATGATATTAATTCATCATCAAGCCAATATGTTAATTCTGGACCTTTAATATGATCAAAATCAACAACTGCTAATCCAAAAATAAAATTTTTTGTTAATTCTTTTAATTTTTCAATATTTTCTAAATTATTCGAATATTTATAAATTGGAGTTGGTGAAATAAATGATAAATTAGGTTCTTGAATTGAAGCTTTATATTTTTCTTTTTCCTCTTCTTTTTCTTCTTTTTCCGGTTCATATGCTTGTTGTCCGATAATAGGAGGCGTTTCCTTAACCTCTTCAGGGTCATATGCCTGTTGCCCAATAATATGTTGGGTTTGTGTAACTTCAACATTATCAGCTTCCTTACCTACAGTAGTTTCAGATTTGAATTCTTTTACTTCTTCAGGGTCATAGGGCTGTTGTCCAATATTGAGTTTAACTTCTCTAATTTTAACATCATTAGATGAAACTAAATTATTAACCTCTTTTTTTAGGTTGGATTCTTCAACTTTAGGAACCTCATCTTGTTCATTAATGTTTTTATTGACAATTTGTTCAGTTGATTTTTTGTTATTAATCACAGGTTCGCTGGTTTCAGCAATTTTATTTGAATCAACATTATCTAATTTGGAAATTTTTTCCTCTTCAACATTGACTTCTTGTTTAGTACTGTTTAGTTTGCTTAAGGTTATGTTGTCATCATGATCTAAATCGTCTTCTTCATCAGAATCAACAATAACAAACTTACTGATGGTTGCTTCATCATCATCATCATCGTTATTATTATCATTATGATTATTCTCATCAGTAATATTGATATTACTTTTTTCTTCAGCTGCTTGAACCTCATTATCAATAACATTCGCTTCATCTTCTTCCTCTTCTTCTCCTACTGCTTCAGTTTTATTATAATTTTCATTTTCTTCATTTGTTCCAGAACTTTCATCTTCTCCAATTTCCTCATTGGAATTATTAGTCTCATCATTTACATTTAAATCATTGATTTCCTTATTAGAGACAAATGTTTGCTCTGTTACGGTCTCAGTAGTCGATTTTGTAGAACCGTCTCCTTTATTTCCCTTCTTATTCTTCTTAGCCATAGTAACTATATTTTTAATTAAAATTTATACCCCAAAACTTAAAAAAATAATGAATTCTAATAATATTAATACAAATTGCAGGCTCAGATACTACCACCATGTTAATAAAGTTCTACATGGTGTAAAATCACATAGTGCTGGTTATAAATGAACCGACAATTTTCCTCTCAATTAACTTTCTCTCCGCGTTTTCATCCACACATTAAATAATGTGCTATAAATTGAGTTAGTTATATATATATATATATATATATATATATAATAATGGTATTATTAAATATTCGAAACAGATTTATTGTTTTATGTACACATTTACATAATAATAAATAACGTATATAACTAATTCCTTTGGTTATTCTTAACTTTTAATAAAGATTATTGGAATCAAACATTTGAATCGTGTAAAATTCTTTAACAAAGATTACATTTTATATAAACTATATATGTATAATTTATAATTTATATGGATCACTCATATACCTTATAATTGGACCTTCACCAACTTGTTCAACAATTTTATCTAACCAAACAAGTAATAAACCAGATTGCTTTAATGCCCATTCTTTATTCATTAAAATATATAAAAATTTAACAAGTGAATCTAATGTATCTAAATCTAATTGTTTTGTAATATTTGGAATATCATTCATTTTCACACTAACAAAAATTTCAAAAACAGATTTTAAAAATGCAATTCGTACATCTTCAGCTGCACCATATGGTGCATATTCAATTGCTGTTACAAAGGCTTCAGGAATTGCCATACGTTGAATTGATGTACGTAAGGTTTGGGTTAATGCTTGCATATCAGATAATGTTGCATTTGCTTTCGTATTTGGTAATTCATCTGGAATGTATTGATAATCAGGATCATATTGATCGACATCGATTCTTCTCCAATCTTGAAAACTCATTATAACTTTATTAATTCAAATAGATTTTTGTTATATATATATATATATATATATTCATTTACATATATATCATATATAATGAGAGAGAGTAATTAGTAACACAAAATGGATTATCACAATATAATAACAATCATTTTCTCAATTTATTATTTGATACTGTAAATCCATTGACTACATGTAAAGTAAAAATTGGCAAAGAATATCGCGGAACTTCCATTTTTTGCGACGATCGTCTGTAACATGATTAACAATTAACAATTGTTTTATGATATTTCATTAAAATAATTTGAAAAATAAAAGTAAAATTTAACTATTGAATTTTATTATTCATACTATTTTTGGCGTAAAGATATAACCAAAAAATTTCCTTGAGAAACAGAAATGGGAAAATCATCCTTAGAGGAATATATGGCAAGGAAGTCTGCTGAAGTGAAAAAGAATGATAATATTATCAAAGAAAATATTGAAAATCAAAATGTGAGTAAAATAATAAATAATGAATTGGAACCACCAAATAAAAAAATAAAATTGAATGACAATAATAGTGGTATGAATGTAAAAAATGAAAACTTTAAAGAATCCCAAGGTGGGTTACAAACTCAAGAAAGTATTATAAGGGAAATTGAATTAAAAGAACAAAAACTTCAAAACAAATTGAATGATTTAAAGAAACTTGGAATGAACAAAAGTAAAACGATTCATCGTGACTCAGCGGGTAAAATAATTGATCAATCAGAACCAAATCTTAGAAATAATAAATCAAAAACTGAAACAGAAAAGAAAAAGAAAATAGAGTTTTTGAACAGAAATGAAGAAGGAATAATTAAAGAGGAAAATATGCGCAAAAGGTTAAAAGAATTAAAAAATGAAGGAATTAATACTTATGAAAATGATTCTAAATTAATTGAATTACAGAAAAGTACAATAAAATCTGAAGATCCAGCTTTAATGTTTGATAAAAAAGTTATAAAAAAACATAAAGAAATGATAGACGATAAATTTATAAGTATTACAGGAAGGAAACTATATAATGATGTATCAAAATATCCAATGAATAGATTTGGAATGAAACCAGGATGGAGATGGGATGGAATAATAAGAGGTAATGGATTTGAACAAAAATGGCAAGATGCACAAATACATAAAAAATAAAATTGTAGTTTAAATTTGCATTATATAATAATCACATTATATAATAATCACATTATATAATAATCACATTATATAAAATTAGAAATATAATATTATTCAACTAATGATCATATCAATTTGTAGAAAAGAAAATAACGACGGAAGAAAATAACAAAAAATAACTTATTAATTACAAATAATAATAACAAATAAAGCTATATTACAATTCCAAATAATTACAACACAACAGCAAGTTAAAAAGACTCATGTTTCATGAATAAAAAAATACATATCAAAAATTAACTTCTTTTTTCTTCAGCTTCTTTCTTCTTATTATTAGATGATCCTCTATTTCCATTTCTTTGATTTCCTTTGTGGTTTCCTCTATTACCTCCCCTTGAGAATCCACCTCTATGGTTACCTCTAGGTCTTCCTCCAAATGATTTAGACTCCTTTATATTTTCATTTTTGGAATCATCATTTGTTTTCTTTGTCTCACTGTTCTCAACTTTATTGTTTTTCAAAATATTTAATACTTCATTAGATTTCTCAGTATTAACTTTAGTTGAGACTACTGTTGGTGGTTGTTGTTGTGGTGGTGGTGGTTGCATATAAGGATAAATAGGGAAACCCATATGTTGTGGAGTAATATGAACTGGGTAATTCATTATAGGTGGAATGATACCATTCACAGGAGGATATGGAAAATCATTAACTGGTGGTGGTTGATTAACATTTTTTAATGAATCAGTTGTTTTTACATTGTTAACAATCATATTTAGGAGTTTCTTGGCATCTTTATTATTAGTTGCTGTAACGGATGGTGTCGCATCAGATTTTCCATTTAACACAGAAACATCCTTTTCATTTTTATCATTAGTTTTATTTTTTGAGATTATAGAAAGTAATTCTTTCTTAGATTTGTTTTTTAATTGAACTTCAACGCTATTTTCTTTTTCTTTAATAGATTTAGCTCCCTTTTTACTCTTTTGAGAATTGGCATTAGATGATTTGTTTGGTAGATAAACAAATTGTCTTAATGTAAGGTTTAATAATGAAGATGAATCAACAGCAAGACCACGTTGAGTTTTCAATCTACCATTAAATCTATTGCCAGTCAAAATTGGTAAATCAAATAAAACATGGACAGAAACAGCAGTTTCAGATGATCTAAATCCTATAACTGTACCCGTTGAAAATAAGGGAACTTTACCTGAAACTAAAATGTATATAACACGATCACCAAGTCTAAATTCTTGTTGCTTAAGTTTCAATACTGGAACTGATGGATTTAAAACAGCAAACCTTGGAATACCTTTAATATTATAAGTTTTAAATTGATGCACTTGACCAACATATTCAATAATCTTGTTTTCAATCTTACCGATAGATGAAACAGATAATGAATCACTATTCAATGAAACTTGAGTTAAAGATTGGTGCTTGTTTAATAAATAATCTTTAACATTTCTTACCAGTTCACTCAGCTCGTCTTCACTTTTGTTAGGAAATAAATCCTTCATTCTTGGCATATTATTGCCTCTGTGACCTTGTAAAGCACGAAGTAATGTTGAAAATTTTGTCATATAATCTTTGATTATATGTAAAGCTAGATCACTGAATTCCCAATATCTTCCATTTTTTCTAGTATATCCTAAAGTTTTAATTCCTTTACCTTCAAATTTTAAACCTAAACCTACATTGACTTTTCTCTCATCGGGACTTATAACCATAAAATTTGATGTAATTTTGGATAACATGAAAGTACTTAAACCTAAAATTTTTGCTGAATCAAATGTGGAGTGGTAGATGATACTCTCGTGCTCAATTTTAGCTGCATCAATACCATAAGTAGGAGTTTTATCTTCCTGTTTAGAAAATTGAATAGCCAGTGTCCTTTTGTCTGTACTAACAACAACGGCAGGTCTGCCGTATCCTAACTTACCTAAGAAAATTACTGGGGATCCAGGAGGAAATTCTTCGGAAAGAGGAATTGGTTCTTTCTCGGCAAATCTAGAATCTACATTTTCAATTGAAGGAACAATAAGTTGAATTGGAAAACATTCAATTTTATCTGAAAATACTTTAACCAACTTACCTTGACTATTTGGTGACACACCAATAACTTTTTTAGCATATACTAAACCATCTATCGGTTCAGGTCCCTTTAAATCATTCTTTGTATCGACATTCTCACCGGCAATAATTTCATCTGTGATATCCTTTGTAGAAAAGTGTAAACCTTGTTTAAAATGCATAGAATGGATAATATTCTCAACATTTTTCTTATATTCAGAAATCTCAAAATTTTCTAATGGAGAAGAAATAACTTTGTTTGCATTCATTTTTGAAGGTTCATATTTCATTAAAGAATCAGTAACAAAAACAACCTTGTATTCCTTCAAGTATGGCCATTTTGCATATATAATTTTATCACAATAAAGTTGGGCAAATTGTTCAGGTGTAATATTTTCAAATTCATTTTCTAACGTTAAAATCATAGACTCAGATCTTGCTGGTTGTTGAAAAATAACTAATCCTGCATTTAATAATTTTGAGGTGTGGGGAATTGTTTTCAGAGTTGGGAAACCACACAGCATATGAATACCTGTCTTGACACCTTTTATAAGGCCAACAATGAAATGTTTACCTTCCATAGATGGTAATAAGTATTCTGATTCTGTCGCATGGGATTCAAAATCGGGGAAAGCTGAAGGTAATGGGGATCTAATTAAAGTTTTAACTTGGGGGTTGTAATTATAAATCAGATTATGACCAAAACTATTTCTTTTTTTCTCCTCTATAGTCAATTTAGAATTAAGTGGGGCCATAGCATCCTTTAACCTTTTTTCATTGACAAAAGGCAATAAAACAACTGCTTCCCAAGAAGCAGTTTTACCATTTTTATCAACTTCGAACTCACGTGGATAGAAATCAATGATAGAAGAATCTTCATCCGTCATTAAATGTCTGTAGCATGGTGGAATTAAGTCTTTGGATCTTTCTGGTAGAACACTCATTAATTGCTCAAATGGAGTAAATGGTTTTCCCAATGAAAAGTTCATTTTAACATCAAGACCGGTTGATAAATCTGAAATACGAGGAGCGTAATGATATTTGTAATACCATGGCCAAGAACAAATACCTGTGTAATAATAATTCAAGACCCATTGTAAACCTTCAACATAATTTTCAGTCATCGCTTTAAGTTGATCAGTATCATGAACTGAGAAGCCAACTTTTTCTTTATAATAATTATCTTTCCACTCTTGGAATTTTTTATTGTATAAATCTTCTTCTGAATGCAAAAGATCTTCATCTTCAACAATTACACTGGTTTGATATCTTCTAATAGTTTGTTTGATCTCAATTAGTCTTTCGTTAAATTCTTCTTCGGTTTCATCCTGATTAATTCCATCAATATCTAATTTTGCTGTATATTTATTTGTTGATTTACTATGAACTATAAATAGACCCAAATCGTATGCAAATTTCTTTATAAATTCTAAATTCAATTCACTTTGAAAAAAATCTGAAGGTAAATCAAGTTCGGGTATATAAGACTCATTTGAATGAAATTTTTTAATATCGAAATTTTCATGATAAATTTTCAAAATCCAAGTACCAATTAATCCAACTAATTTCTTTTGTTGTTTTAATAATAATTCTTTGCCTTGCTTTTCCCTCTTCCTTTCACCTCTTCTGGAAACATTATCAAGTTGTTTATTAAACCATTCAACATCAATTGCACCTTCCTCAAAATTTTCAAGCTCAAAAATTGACAAGATATCCAACCAAACAGCCAATCTTTTTAAATTGATTTTACCACCTTCATTTAAATATCCATCAGTACGTCTCATTGCCTCTTTAAAAGTATGTATTAAAAGGGGGAAAGCACCTTTATTCAAATGTAAGTCAGGAAGATTTGGCAAGAAATCGTTACCAATAACGTATAAAATCAAAATTAAATCATCTAAAATTCTCTCAAAATCATACTCAAACGAAATTTCATCGGAAAGGGTACTAAATTCTTCTTCCAAATAATCTCTAACTAAACTAATATGTAATAAAAAGAAAGTTTGATCACTGACATCTGTTATTTTCTTTTTATTACGACCAAAGGTAACTTCCTCTCTTAAAAGAGAGAAATGAGGTTCATGAGCAACTAAACCTAAGACAATTAAATCTGCATCTAAACCATAAACACAATGTCTTGTATTTGGATTGTAATCTGGTTGTGCTTTATGAACTCTAATATATTCCATAATTTTATGTTCACCTTCACCTGGTACTTCATGACCGGAAAAAATAATTTCTATATTTTGCCAATGTTTATCTTGAGAAATTTTTTGGTTTATATAAAATTTTAAGTTTTCTGTGACTCTTGCCATAAATTCAGTTCCTGGAGTGATTGCATTAGTATCAAATGCAGGCTCTTTTGGAAGTGGTTCACCTGTTTCGATTGCTTTTTTAAGTAATTCTTCTGCTTCTTGTGCTGATCTAAATCTTCTAGATCTTTGTTGATTCATTTTAGCTCTTGGAGCAACACCATCAATAGCCATATAAAATATTTTTTTTGGTTTAATCAGATTGAATAAATAATCAATATATGCAAAAATTGCACCAAAAATTTGTTCCTCGGATAAATGACTAATCTCTCCATCATTGGAATGTGAACAATTATGTAAAATTGAATTCATATCTAAGTATAAATTGTCATATTCTATTTCTTGTTCAACGCTAATTTCTTGAGTAATCAAAGGCCATCTTTCAGAGATTAACCTAAAGAATTTTGGAATACCTAAATCAAAAATAATATTAAAAATAGAAGAAGATTATTAGATGTTTATGAAAGTTAGTATATTGAAATAATGGGGAAAAAATACAAAAAAAAGTGTTCTAAAAATCAATAATTGAAAATATTGATTATTCAAAATTAGTCAAAACATACCCATGTTGAAATATTATAAATTCTTTGTTAAGTGATAAAATTGGGAAATAATGAATAAAAAAGTATAGTTAAAAGTATATATCAGATAGAAACGATACTTCCCTGCAAAACTTGATAAATGATGATATGATAAATATCCATTTCTAAGTTCTCAATTTCCACGAAACAAATCAAATTGCCATTTATGGGGGAGTTCAATTTTTACATGATTTTCAAACGAGACATACTATAAAATACTATAAAATGCTTAATATGTTACTCTAATTTTGCTCTCTTTTTGTCATAATTATCGTCGATCGTCTGCACCCACTTTGCTCTTTGCTCAATATTTAATCCGTACACCATAATTTATCTTATTTTGCATTTTGGTACTTTTTTTTCTAACTTTTATTTTCAATTTGATATTAAATTTATCTTTAGTATCACAGAAATCAGAAGACAACTTGTGTAACCAATTTATTTCTTGATCTTACATTATTTTCTTTCAACAAAAAAAAGCAAAACAACTGTTTAGTACTTCATAGAAAAAGAATAATGTTTGGTGGTGTGTCTACTTCAGGTGGATCAGGATTTGCTTTTGGCCAGAATAAACCAAATACAGGTTTTTCGTTTGGTAATAATAGTAACAATAATACTGCTACAAATAATAATAATAATAATAATAATAACGCTGGTTCTACTGGATTTGGTTTTGGCTCAACCAATAATAATGCAAATACAGTAAGCAATGCATTCGGTACAAAGAGTACTGGTTCAACCGGTTTTGGTTTTGGTGGTGCAACAAATAACTCCACAACTTTAGGTGGTTCTACTACTGGTACCAGCTTATTTGGTAATAATAACACTAATAGTAATAACAATACAAACACCGCTGGAACTGGTTTATTTGGTAATAATTCCAGTAATAATAATGCAACATCAGGAGGGTCTGGATTTTCGTTTGGTTCAAATGCATCAACAAATACCGGCACCGGTCTTTTTGGTGCAAAACCAACAACAACACCAACTGCTCCCAGTAGTTTTGGATTTGGCAATAATAATACTGTAGCACAAGGTACTAATACAACATCTAATAATGGCTTTAATTTTGGTTCATCTAATACAGGAAGTCAGGGGAGTAGCTTATTCGGAAATAAACCTCTTGGATCAACTAACTCTACAACAGGTGGTCTTTTTGGTACCAATAATAGTAATACATTAAATACAAACAATACAACTGGTGGTATGTTTGGTGCAAAACCTGCTGGTGCCACAGGAACATCATTGTTTGGTAACAATAATCAGTCAAGTCAATTCTCTTTCGGCTCCAAACCATCAACTGGGGCAACATTATTTGGAAATAATGGAACAAGTAATTCTAGTTTCTTAGGTCAACAACAACAGCAACAACAATTGCAACTACCCCAATTAAATGCTATGACTAGAGTTTCAGATTTGCCAGAGCCTGTACAACAAGAACTCAAACAACTTGATGAGTATATCCAAACACAAGTTTCCATTGCTGAATATCTTGAAAATCAAAAGACTGAACATGAAGAACTCATCGTAAGTGTCCCAAGAGATATTTCTTATCTTCGAAAAAATTATGCATCAACTAGTCAAGCTTTAACAGCAGATTTAAAATTTGTTGAAAGTTTCAAAGGTAAAACATTAGAAAGCTTTAATGATTGGGTGGAAAAATTAATCAAAGTATATTTGCAATTAACAAATCCAATGACAAATTCATCAAACGATAAGAATCAAGTTCAAGGATCTTCAAAAATTATAATCGGTGTTAGCGGTAATAGGACTGAATCACAACAGCAACAGCAACAACAACAGCAACAACAGCAACAGCAACAGCAACAACAGCAACAGCAAGAAGAAGACTCTACTAAAGGGGCGTCAATCAATATCACTTCTGTACTAAATTCATATTATATTGATAAAATCGAGGATTTCAAAGATAAAATTGAGAAATATGAATTGATTTTACAAGAGGTAGAAAATTGTGTTAATGATTTAGATAGTTCTGATGTGTCATCAATGATGGATGGAAAAATAGGCATGGAAATGATCGTTAATACATTACAAGAAGAATTTAAATTATATGTGGAATTGACTAACGATTTCGCAGAGATCCATCATAATATAAATAGAATATCTGGTAATAGTAATTCTTTCTAATCACAATATAATCATCCGCTATATAGGTATGTACTAATAATCTTAAATTAAACATTGCAAATTAAAAGATTAAGTTTATAGTGACTATAACAATTTGCATATTCATGATTATTCTCTCCATGAGTAAATGATATATTTTTTTCAATAATTTTTTACAATGCGAAATCGTTGAATGCTATCGATAACTTTTGTAACTGATCTCAATATTGATAGCATAGAAGTAACAGACAACAATGATACTTATACTGAACGTTTATTTTGTATCGACATATTGCATACTTATGTTCACCAAAAGATAAGGGGTCAAATATTATGGATTCTTCGTCTGTTGATAAAAAATTAGCATTAGCTATGGAACCGCTATTTAATGAAATTAATGGTGGAAAACAAGGTAAGATGAAAACGTTCACGGAAGTAAAATTTGATATAATTAAAAATTGGACCGAAGATACCTCTAATAACTCCAAGAAGAAGAGGAAGTGTTCTCCATCAAATATCTAGTAAGATATCAAGTTTTTCATCCTGATTTTACATCAGTATTGTTAAAATTAAGTACTTGATACTATTATACAAATGAATATATTTCTATATAACTTTTATAGGTCTATAAGTTTGAATCTACAAATTTAAAAAAATTTAATTCCAGGATCTTTTGTTAGCATTTCCTCTATTATTATTATTGAAATATGTTGGTCTGTACGTGCTGTGATTGTTATTATTTTTGTTGCTATTATAATTATTATTTCGCCCTTGATTTTGGTTGTTATTTCTGGATAGAATGTACCCACGTTTTGGACCCTTTGGTATCTGAGAGTAATTAGAGTAATTAGAGTTATTACTGTTATAGTTGTTATTGTTGTTATTGTTATTACTAGAATAGGTGTTAGAGTTATTGTTGTAATTACCATTCTTGTTTCCATTACTTCTGCCAAATTTCTTGTAAGGTGGTGGAGCATAATTATAATTCTTATTAACTTCATCATATTTTCTTTTCAAATTATTTTGGTTATCCTGATACTGTGAATCTCTATTTTGTATATTTCTGTATTGAGTAATCAATGATTTTGGTAAATTCTCTCCACTGAATGCAGAACCGTTAATATTCGGGGTTTTTGATATCCTCGGTTTTCTACAGTCATCACCGTAATGACCTTTAGAAGCACAGTTATAGCAAAAAATTTTAGAAGAAGGATATGCTAATTTAGAATTTGGATCCATTTTTTTAACAACATAACTTCTCCATATAGTGGGGCATCTTTCAGTTATGTGATTTCTTGAATCACATAAAACACAATAAGTGTAGTTTCTTTTAGAAGGACAGTTATTTCTAAAATGGCCTTTTTCTCCACAATTTGAACAAACCATAGAATTAGGACATTGTGTTTCATAATGATCATCCACTTTACCACATGCATGACAGACCACCACTTTACATTGTGCACGCTTATGTCCTCTTCTATGACAATTTGAACAAATGGGCTCATTGGCATCAGGATCAACAACTCCAAAATAACGGCCTTCACCTCTTAAATTTGCTAAATGATCGTTATCCGCAGTTACTTCATCAATACTTGGGGCATACACAATATTAGACTCTTCCACTTCATTCGTGGAAGCTTTCTTCCTTGGAATAGGCTTCTTTTGCTTCTTGGAATTTGATTCTTCTGCATCTTTTTCTATAGGTTCATTTCCCACATCATACATTTCCTTTGCCTTTTGCAAATTTTTCTCTAATCTTTCGAGTTTATCTTTATCATCGATGGCTTTAGTAGAAACATCAGTAATAAAGTTTCCTCCATCATCTTCTATCACACGTGGTTCACACATTATGTAAAATAATGTAGATTCAGTATGATCAAGTTGCTCTATATGTGATGTTTTGATTTATGATTTTAGTACTGAAAAAATTTAATTATTTTTATTTGAGGTATAAAATTATAATGCCTGAAAAAATAATTGTCAATCCATTTATTCATTACCCGGCGTTAATCTTTTCCGCAAAAAAAGAATCTCCAATTTTTCATGTTTCGCTAAATTAATTGAAGATCTCAAAAAATGTAAATTCATGACATGTAATTGTTAAATTACCTAAAACTATATATTTTTAATATGAATTTGTAGATAACCAACTCCCAAATCATTCGATGTCTACTGAAGAAATTGGAAAGAAAATAGAAGATATCTCTATCAAAGAAGAAAAATCTGCTGATCCAGTTGCCGCTGCTCCAAAAAAGAACAAAAGTAAGAAGGAAAAAGCAAATAAAGAAGGTGAATCTAATAGACCTGTCTTTTTAGATCCACAACCAGCTTTTTTTGATCATAGAATTAAAATTTTTGAAAAAATCAAAGCAAAAAGAGATGCAGAACTTGCTGCAAAAGAAAGAAATCCAATCAATATTAGTTTGAAAGATGGTACTATCAAAGTTGCAACCTCATGGGAAACTACACCATTAGATATTGCAAAAGAAATTGGAAAGTCATTCTCTGACAGACAAGTTATTTCTAAAGTTGACGGTGAATTATGGGATTTAGAAAGACCTTTAGAAAAAGATTCTACATTAGAATTCTTAGATTTCGAACATCCAGAGGGTAAGGCTGTTTTCTGGCATTCATCTGCACATGTTTTAGGTGAAGGTTGCGAATGTCACTTTGGTGCACATTTATGTTTCGGTCCACCAACTGAAGATGGTTTCTTTTATGATATGGCAATTGATAATGGTGAGACTGTTGTTAGTCAAGCAGATTTCAAGAATATTGAAGCTGCATGTCAAAAAGCAATTAAAGAAAAGCAACCTTTTGAAAGATTAGTCATGACCAAAGAAGAATTATTAGAAATGTTCAATTATAATAAATATAAACAAGAATTGATTAAAAGTAAAATTCCAGATGGTACTTCCTCAACTGTTTATAGATGTGGTCCTTTAATTGATTTATGTAGAGGTCCTCATGTTCCACATACTGGTAGAATTAAAACTTTTAAAGTTTTAAAGAATTCTGCGTCTTATTTCTTAGGTGATGCTAAAAATGACTCTTTACAAAGAGTTTACGGTGTTTCATTCCCAGATAAACAAGCCATGAAAGATTACTTAAAATTCTTGGAAGAAGCTGCTTCAAGAGATCACCGTAAACTTGGTAGAGAACAAGATTTATTTTTCTTTAATGAGATGTCACCAGGTTCATGTTTCTGGTTACCACATGGTACTAGAATCTATAACAGATTGGTTGAAATGTTAAGAGAACAATATCAAATTAGAGGTTATCAAGAAGTTATTACTCCAAATATGTATAATGCTAAATTATGGGAAACCTCTGGTCATTGGGCTAATTATAAGGATAATATGTTTACTTTTGAAGTTGAAAAGGAAACATATGGTTTAAAGCCAATGAATTGTCCAGGTCATTGTTTAATGTTCAAATCAAGAGAGAGATCTTATAGAGAATTACCATGGAGAGTTGCTGATTTTGGTGTTATTCATAGAAATGAATATTCAGGTGCTTTATCGGGTTTAACTAGAGTTAGAAGATTCCAACAAGATGATGCTCATATTTTTTGTACTCAAGAACAAATTGGTTCTGAAATCACAGGTATTTTTGATTTCTTAAAACACGTGTATGGTATTTTTGGTTTTGATTTTAAAATGGAATTATCAACAAGACCAGAAAAATATGTTGGTGAAATAGAAACTTGGAATGCTGCAGAGGCTAAATTAGAAGAAGCATTAAATCAATGGGGTGGTGCTTGGGAAATTAATGCAGGTGATGGTGCATTCTATGGTCCAAAGATTGATATCATGATTTCTGATGCATTGAGAAGATGGCATCAATGTGCAACTATTCAATTAGATTTCCAATTACCAAACAGATTCGAATTAGAATTCAAAGCAAAGGATGATTCATCATCTATTGCTAGACCTGTTATGATTCATAGAGCTATTTTAGGTTCAGTTGAAAGAATGACTGCTATTTTAACTGAACATTTTGCTGGTAAATGGCCATTCTGGTTATCACCAAGACAAGTTCTTGTTGTTCCAGTCGGTGTTAAATACAATGAATATGCGGAAGAAGTTAGACAAAAATTACATGATGCTGGTTTCTATGCTGACGTTGATGTTACCGGTAACACTTTACAAAAGAAGGTTAGAAATGGTCAAGTTCAAAAATACAACTTTATCTTTATTGTTGGTGAGCAAGAAGCAACGGAAAAATCTGTCAATATCAGAAACAGAGATATTCAAGACTTACAAGGTAAGAACGAAGCTATTTCTTTAGATTTAGTTATTGAACAATTAATTAAATTAAGAGATTCCAAAAGAAATGACAATAAACTTGAATAGATAATGCATTGTTTATTTCAGTAATAGGCTGAATTTATATCTATCAGCTTAACATATTAAATAAATAAATAAATATATAAATACAAATATATAAATATAAATATATATATAATTTCTTCTAAAATAATATATTAACACTTTCTTAAAAAAATCTTTCCAGAGGATATTAGGATTGAAATGTATGAGTAAATTATTATAATTGGGTGCGCAAATTGATATTTTTTTAAAGGGTTAGTTGATATTTGTTTGTATGGCTTATGCCCTAAACTATATCCCCCTCTTCCTTTGTGTAATATAGTTAAGACTCTCGGATGTGTCAGGGAAATCTATTGCATTTGAAGTCCAACAGACATTCATTTTTTTGTATACTGACTGGTATAGATATTATTCAAATAGGAAAACATAATCAATTTATTTATGTAATAATAGGGATGGTATGTGTAACAAATATATGCCGATCAAATCGTGTTGGAAGTGCTACCACTTCCGTACTGGACTTAATGAAAAACAAGTTATTACATTTAACGAATGAAACTCAAGCGGCAAAAGAAAATGAGCAAACCGTAGCAAATAAATCAAAGCTAGATGTTAAAAAAAATACATATCCTAAATACCGTATTGCCAATATATATCGCCAACCAAGGAATGTAAAAACTGATAGATTAAATGATAAGAAATTACCTGAATCACTTATTCTACCTCGAAAACTTGAAATAACGACCTCATACGCTGAAGAAGGTTATGAAGGAATCAGATGGAAACCAGATTCAAGTTCTTCCAATGTGAGCAAAACAACTTTACAAGCTAAAAGTGAATTTGATAGTTTAATCAAGGATTGGATTTCAACAAATTGGCTAAACGCAAGTCCATTAATCCAACAAAAGCCATGTCATATACTAATACATGATAAACTTCTTTATGATAACTTGAGTTTATTTGATATAGTTCATAATCTTGTTTTAAATTATGTTCCAGAACTAAAGAATAATATATCATATGAAAAAATTAAAATTTTATGGAATAATCAAATGGACAATTTATTACAAAAGAGAAAGGACAATATGACAAAATTACAAATTGAAAGAAGTTTTAGGGAAATCATTAAAGATGTATATTTACCTTTTGTTAAGAATCAAGATGATGCTAACCTAAAGCTTCAATCATTTGTAAAAGATTCATTTTTAATAAGAAAAATTATAAATGTTCTGTATAAAAATGTCAAATATGATAAGAAAATTTTTGATAAAGTAAAAAATATAGAAAATTTAAACGAAAGAAACGATATCACAATTGTTAAAGATAATGAGTTAACTTTCATTCCATCATTGGATTACATTAATCTTCTAAAGAAAGTAAATAACAATGAAAATGCGTCACTAAAAAAGTTACATGTTTTAAAATATAAGTCAATATTTGGTAACAAAGTGAATGATTATCAGAATCTTCAAATATTGAAACATGTCTTAACAACAGAAAAGTGTCATTGTAACGAAAAATTCATAATTATAACGGAAGAAAGAGCCACATCTTTGGAGTATTTTAGATTATTAAAATTATTTAATAAAACATATTCAAATTTAAAACTTAAAGGTTGTGTACTATACCTTAATCGATCTCAGGCGAAAAAAAATTCAGAAATAATTGGTCAAAAGGAATATACTGGTAAAGAAATGTATTATGTGGTAGAGGATTTTTCTGATATTTATGATATAATAGAGGTTTTATGACTTTTCTATATATTTTATTACTGAAGTTTTTCGAATGGAAAATTTTTGGTAGAAAATTCATCAAAATTGGTAAATTTATAAATCATATCAAATATGCGTATATAATTGAAAATAAACTAAACTAAAGTAAATAAATTAACTCTGTATAAACTAAGAATCTTGCTATGTTCATTATATCTCATTGATTTAGTTAACCATTTCTGAGAGAAATTTTGAAAGTGTTATAAATAAAAATCAGCTAAAACTTAAAACAATTATTAAAAATTAGATGTCGTTCTGCCTCTTCAGAATAAGAACAGTTTGTTATGTCGACATAGTTATCCTTTTTGATATAAACTTATTATATAGAGTGATATGATAGTCTTTAAAAACCTGCTTTTAAAAAAGAAACGTCATTAATCTTTTTATATATATTTGGTAGTTTTATGTTTTTGAGTTCAAGAATATTTTCTTATTTGAAATATCATTTTATTAATAGACCCTATTCTTAATAGGGTAGTTTAGGAAAAAATAACGTCAGCTACAGGATTCGAACCTGTGCGGGCGGAGCCCAAAAGATTTCAAGTCTTTCTCCTTAACCACTCGGACAAACTGACTTATAACATTTGTAAGATATTAATTTGACTATCAATTGATTTTATTGGTTAAAAATAATAAAGTAAATTTAGAAAACAACCTTTAAGTCAGTCGTTTAACTTTAACTAATAATAAAGTATTATTTTATAATACGGTTAATGGAATAAAATGGAATGGTAAGTAAAAAATTTTATATAAAAAAATAAATTTAGTGTATTGAATATTTGGTTAAATGATTAAAATTCGGATTTCGGAAATAAGGAATTATTTAATATGTTTATAAAAAACTAAACATTGGTACACCAAAGATGAAATAGGAAATAAATGTTTGTTTACTTATCCGTCAAAGCTTAATTAGTTTGTTATTATTCTACTATATTAGGAAACAGGTATTAAATAATAAATGGATGAAAAGTTTTATAGAATT
>JAJLVB010000061.1:0-63438 GCA_030570135.1 Pichia deserticola | reverse complement strand
GATTAATATACTAGAACTAATGCCACACACATCTAATTCTCGACGTTCATTTTAGTATGAGAAACTTTAATGATATAAAAATTATACTACTATATTCTTAATATAGTCTTCTTTATATATAGATATAGATATAGAGATATATAACAACTAACAACCAATAAACAATACATAGTATAAGTTGTATTACGATTAAGTGAAACCAGTTATTAAAACTTTCATAGTGATAATAACAAATTTGTTAATACGCAAAGTACAGATATATATTCTAGGATAGGAAATCGGTTTATTTCTACTTATTGTCTATATATTCCTCTTCTTCCATAAATAATATGATCAGTATTACTCCTGGAAGAAGATTACACGTAAGCCTCTTTGAGGATTGCCCACTAGCTGCTGACGTCCAGTGGACGCAGATTCAGTTAGCTACTCCTGAATACTACATCTCTTAGAATGCGCCACAGCACGTGACTCAACAGGTATCACCCAAGTTGTAGTCACGTGGAATCTAATGAACCATCTTCAGAAAGGTAAATCTATTAATAGTATACATGCATGAACCTTTATGTGGCACTGGTTCTGACAAAATTCGAATATGCATGCAAATTAGTAAAACCACGTGAGTGTTTACTAAGGATTTCACTTAACTAGCTTTATAATATTAACTTTATTAATTCTAAGATTGATAAAACAAGTTCTACTTAAAAATATTACTTATTTTATTCTACGTAATAAAAGGTTTATATTTTTCTATATGTATGAATATATATTTCGTTATATAATGTAAATTCTAATAATACTAGTAATAATAGTATAAGATATTGTGCAAACAATTTATCATAATATAATAATTTATATTTCACTCAACATTGGTCCATTTATTAAGTTGATCAGACTTAATTCTTGGTGTACGGATGATATCTATTTGTATTATTTTATTTTATACCAGCAATGAATGTTCATATTTCCTAAAGTAGTAATATTATACATAAAATAATTCGCATTAAACCTTATTAATATTTTGGTGCTTAATATGGTTTAACAAAGATTAATATGAGATTGGTTATTATTAGTATTCTATATATATATATATAACTATTCAAGATAAGATATCTAGTTGTTATTTTTAGATGTCTGTACTGTTCGTTATCCTTTCTATATATTTTTGTATATATTATAAAAGAGAAAATAAAGGATAAACCAATAACTATAAATAAACCAAGTTTATTTATGAAGATAATATTTCATCTCACTATATAAGTTAATAGCGTCTCAATATTATAATTACGGTTTATCAACCCTCTCAGTGATAATGTGATCAATCTTCTAAATTAATTAATATTCCTTTCTGATGTTAATTATAAAAGTACACATTAACCGAAATTTATTAGTTGTCTATTCTATCAAGAAAATAATTGGAGTTTTGGATGATTAAACATCCTTTAATTTTAAAGGAACGATTTATAGAAATTTATTTAAATTTTCATTATGTAACACTTTAAGCTTCATTTCCTTCGTTTCCCGTTCCTAGTAACTTTAAATATTAACACGATCTGAATAGATTTCTTTTAAAAATTAGTCTTATAGCCTGCATTAAATCTTTAAAACTAACAGATTTATGTATCTCAAACTACACAAATCGTCTCAGAATATATTTAGCAAAATAGTTAAATTCAACAGTTTTGAGTGCTTTTTGTGTCAAACGATCATACGCCTTATACGTAATGGTGAAGATTAGAGAAAATGTAAATGTGAGAAGCTATTTTTGAACAAATACTGACTAATTAGTAAAACTAAGTCTTCAACATATCATTCTGGAATGAAGATATTAAAATTATTACATATGCCTTCTTAAACATATTCTGTGAGTATTTCATTGCTGTGGCTAAATATAGTAGTATAAATTATTAGTTATGGAACATAATTTTTATTCTCAAAAAAAAGATTAAAAAGAAATATTCTTTTAGATGTTATGATTTTATTTCATTCAATATCTTTCTTTTTTTGTTATGTAGTAGAAAGAAAAGAATGTTTTGAAGTTTAAACTAATTAATATAATAGAGGAGTTATGTATATAACACTTTTCAAATTTAAAAGAGATCAATTTTTTACTCCATAGTTGAAAACTGTGACGCGAAGTTTATGAATAGGTTATAAGTTATATAAATAAAAATATATAATGAAACATAAATTAAGATATAAATATTACCAATCTAAATAATAATGTCCCTATTTTGTCTAGAAATTTTTTGTCTCAATAAAGAATATATGTCTTGTTATTTGTATTTATTTATTTACTTATTTATTTATTTATTTATTTATTTATTTATTTACTTATTTATTTATTTATCTATTGATTTAGTAAATAATTTTATAATTAAAAAATTATGAGTGATATTAAGGAAACAAAAGTTGCAATTATTGGTACTGGTATTTTTGCAAAAAAGGCACATTTACCATCATTAGAGAATTCACCATATTTTAAACCAATTGCATGTTATAATCGTACAATTTCAAAAGCTGAAGAATTTGCTAAAAGTTCAAATTCAGAAATTAAAATTTATAAAGAATTTGATGATGCATTTAAAGATCCAGAAATTGATTTAATTGATGTTTTATTACCAGTTCAATATAATCTTAATGCGATCAAAAAAGCAGTTGAATTTAAGAAAAATATTATAATTGAAAAACCAATTGCTGCAAATTTAAATCAAGCTCGTGAAATTGTTAAAATTTCAAAAGAAAATCCAAATATTTTAATTGCAGTTAATGAACATTGGGTTTATTTAAAAGCTGTTACTCAGTTAAAATTATCAATTAAAAAAATTGGTAAAGTTATTGGCTTTAATTATCATTCAACGGGTTCATTTAATTTTAATAATCAATATTTAACAACAAGTTGGAGACAAAATCCTGAACATATTGGTGGATTTTTAAGTGATGGTGGTGTTCATCAATTAGCTCTTTTAACATCTGTTTTAGGTAATGTTGATGAATTAAATGCTAGAACTGTTCAAGTTAGACCAGAATCTGGTGATGTTGACGTTGTTTGGGCATTATGTAAAATGAAATCAGGTTTAATAGGTTCTTTTAATTATGGTAGTGCATTTGGTAATAAAGAAAAAAAAGGATTTTTTGAAATTTTAGGTGATAATGGTTCAATTTATTATGATTTTTCACCAAAAACTGGTGATAGATTTATATTACGTACGGGTGGTTTAACTAAAGATGATGAAAAAAAGGAAGAAGAAATTAAAATAGATAATGAATACTGGAGTACTGAAAGGGAATTCGAATTATTAGGTAAAGAATTAAACGGTGAAAAGGGTAATATTATTTGTTGGCCAGAAGTTGCATTCCATCATTTAGCAATTGTTGATGCAATGCTGAAAAGTTCTAAAGCTGATGCAAAAACTGTCGTTGTTGAAACACCTTAATTATTTGTTAATTATATACTTTTTATAATATAATACTTTGTAAATGAACATAATTAAGGTCAACTAATTAACAAACTAGTAAATCTATTTATAGATTTGGCGTTTATCTCTTTTTCCTCCGCAATTAGAAAATAACTAATAATTTTAGTTTGTTAAATCTCTGATTAACACGCGTTGACTGCCTAATTGGGATATGTCATGGCTGCATAGAATTTTAAAAAGGGGGCTGGCTTTTCTTCTTTTTTTATTTCTTTTCTTTTCTTTTTTGATGTCTGATTGTTGGACTAAGTTGTTAAATTGTTAAAAAGTTACTAAGTTATATATTGTTTCCTTTTCTAATTTAATATTATCTTTTCTCTTCTTCACTTGTTATATATTTAGTTCTGGTAAAAAACACTTTGCTATAGCAATACAATAATGTATGAAAATAAAGAACCCTTACATTTATCAAATAATCAAAAAAATGCATCTACTTGGAAGTTCATATCAATAACATTAATAATAATCATATATGGAACAAATTTACTGATATCACAAGTTAATAGTCTTTATATAAATTACAAAAATTATGAAAATCAGAAAATAATAAGTATAAATTCAAAAAAATTCAATAATATAGATAAAAATGATAATAATAATAGAAAACCATTAACTTTTAAAGATGTTAGGAACGGAACATTTTATCCTGAAATGAATAAAATTCAATGGATTCAAACTCCAACATCTTTGACAAATGATTCAGGTGATTATATTGTTATTGAAAATCAAAATTATTACTTAAAAAGTTTACTAGATTCAGATAAATCATTAACTTTATATGATCTAGGAAATATAATTCAATTTGATAATCATAATTATACTGTTGAATCAGTAACTTTTAGTAATGATTTAAAAATTGCATTACTAACCTGTAATAAACGTCATAATTGGAGACATTCATATTTTGCATCTTACTTTATTTATAATGTTCAATCAAAAGAAATCCAACCATTAATAGATTCCGATAATAATAATAATATTGCCTTATCAATTATATCACCAGATTCAAATAAAATTGCATATATTTTAGAAAATAATGTTTATATTAATAATATTTCAAACTTTTCAAATCCTATAACGACTCAAATTACTTTTGATGGTAGTTCTCAAATATTTAATGGTAAACCAGATTGGGTTTATGAAGAAGAAGTTTTCGAGAGTGATACCGCATTATGGTGGTCTCCAGATTCTTCAAATTTAGCAATTTTACGTTCTAATGATACAGAAGTTCCAATTTATCCAATTCCTTATTTTGTTCAAAAAAATCCAGGTAATTCTTCATCATATCCAGTACTCAATGAAATTAAATATCCAAAGGCAGGTTTTGCAAATCCAATTGTAGATTTAATTATTTATGATGTTAAAAATGATATTTTAAAATCATTACCTAATTGGGATCCTTTTTATAATGATAATGATATAAATAATACTGAAAGATTAATTACAGAAGTTACTTGGGTTGGTAATGATCAAGTATTAGTTAGGGTAACTAATAGAGAATCTGATCTTTTAAAATTTTTTATTATTTCATGTCCATTATCTAAAGATGGTGAAATTTCATCATTTGTAACTAGATTTGAAGATGGTAGAGGTGAAAAATCATGGTTTGAAATTACTCATAATACAATGCATATACCAAAATCAAAGAATAGATTACTTGATGGTTATATCGATATGATTGATGTTAATGGATATGATCATTTAGCTTATTTTTCTCCACCAAATGCATCAGAACCTAAAGTTTATTTGACAAATGGTGAATGGGAAATTGTCAATGGTGCTGCTGCTTATGATTTTGTAACTGATAAAATATATTTTATCTCAACTGAAAAATCATCTATTGAAAGACATGTTTATTCAATTAATATCGATGGTACTTCAAAAACAAATATAACAAATATTGAAGATGAAAGTTGGTTTGATGTTTCTTTTTCAAAAGGTGCTAGATATTTATTATTATCTTATGAAGGTCCAGATGTACCATATCAAAAATTATTAGATTTGCATTCTCAAACTTCAAGTGATTTTTCAACTAATGATAAATTAAAAGAAATATTAAATGAATATGATTTACCTCAAATTAATTATGGTAATATCACATTAAATGATGATTTGATCTTAAATTATAAAGAAACATTACCGTTAAATTTTGATCCTAAAAAAAAGTATCCACTTTTATTTTTTGTTTATGGTGGACCAGGTTCACAATTAGTTCAAAAATCATTCTCTGTTTCATTCTCTTCAGTAATTGCAGCAGAATTAAATGCTGTTGTTGTAACTGTTGATGGTCGTGGAACTGGATTTAAAGGTAAAAAGTTCAGGAATATTGTAAGAGATAATTTAGGCTACTATGAAGTAATTGATCAGATTGCAGCTGCAAAATATTGGATTTCAAGAGATTATATTGATCCGGACCTTACAGCTATTTGGGGTTGGTCATATGGTGGTTATATGACACTTAAAACATTGGAGTCAGATGGTGGTGAAACTTTCAAATACGGTATGTCAGTTGCTCCAGTTACAGATTGGAGATTTTATGATTCAGTTTATACTGAAAGATATATGCATACACCACAAGCTAATACTGCTGGTTATGAAAACAGTAAAGTTCATAATGTTGAAAATTTTAAAAATGCGACAAGATTTCTACTGATGCATGGTACTGGTGATGATAATGTTCATTTTCAAAATAGTATGCAATTTATTGATTTATTAGATGTCTCAAGTGTTGAAAACTATGATATGTATGTTTTCCCAGATAGTGATCATAGTATACGTTGGCATAATGCAGGTATCATAGTTTATGATAGATTGTTTACTTGGTTATCAAGAGCTTTTAATAGAGAATTTGAGAAAGATTATTCATTTAGCAGGATTGGGGGTAATTATAACGATGTTATTGATGATAGTTATTATATAGATTTATACGGTTAAATTAAATTAGATTTTTAATAATATTTTGATTAAATAATTTTACATTAATATTTTATAATTTAGAATTTTACATTATATTCATAAATTTTCGTAGTTTTATAACACAAAATAAATAAGTAGGATATGAGGTGATTTTTCCATAACTAAGTAAACCAAAATGAGATTCTAACACTTTGTTTTTAATTTTTTCTTTCAAATCCATATCCATCTAATCCATACGCTAATTCTTGTTCTAAATCAATACCGCTAGGGTTATCAAATATCATTTCTTCAGGGTGTGGTGGTAAATCTTGGTCAGTATATTGTAATGTATCAGTTGGTGTTAGAATAGAAGGCATCATATCTTGATGAATATGCTGCTGTTGTTGTTGCAATTTTTGATGTTGTTGTTGCTGTTGTTGTTGCAATTGTTGCTGTTGTTGCAATTGTTGCTGTTGTTGCTGTTGGTGTAACTGTTGTTGTTGTTGTTGTTGTTGTTGTTGTTGCAATTGTTGCTGTTGTTGTTGTTGTTGCTGTTGTTGTTGTTGTTGTTGCTGTTGTTGTTGCTGTTGTTGTTGTTGTAAAAATATTTGAGATGAAGCATTTTTTTCATCTGGATATGAGAATTTTGAGGAGTCAAATATTTCTTCTTCACCAGAATAAGGACGACGTACAAAATCTCTAAATGCACGTACTTCATGAATAATCATTTCACGCATCATACCCAAATCATCAACGGCTTCAAAATTAAAATCAAATTTTTCTGGACAATTTGGTTCATCTAATGGATCATGCCAAACTTCTAAATAAGGATGTTCTAAAGCTTCATCGACTGTAATACGTTTATTTGGTTCTAAAGTTAAAAGTTTATCTAGTAAATCAATTGCTAAAGGTTCAGCTTGTGGGTATAAAGTACCGAATGGGATTTTTGGCATATAAGGTAAAGAACGAATATATGCTTGAGCTCTTGATGATTTAATTGTTTGAATAGTTTCTTCATCAGGTGTACCCAAAACACGTAAAATTTCATTTAATTGATCAACATAATCTTTACCTTTAAAAATTGTCTGACCACCTAATAATTCTGCTAAAATACAACCAACTGACCACATATCTATTGCCTTTGTATAACCTTGAAATGAAAGTATAATTTCAGGAGCTCTATACCATCTAGTTGCAACATATTCAGTTAAAAATCCTTGATTTTTTTCAGGATCACTTGAATAACCTCTTGCTAAACCAAAATCACAAATTTTTAATTCACAATCTGCATTAACTAATAAATTACCTGGTTTTAGATCTCTATGTAAAACATCGGCTGAATGAATATATTTTAAACCACATAAAATTTGATAAACAAATGATTGATAATGAGAATCAGTTAATGGTTGTTTTGAACGTATAATTTGATGTAAATCACATTCCATTAATTCTTCATATAAAAAAATTTCATCAAAATTACCATTTGAATCAGGTATTATATCTAAATCACATAAAAATATAATATTTTTATGTCCTCTAAAATGAGCAAGTAATTTAATCTCTCTAAGTGCACGTTTACAAAGGATTTTTTTTCTAAATATATTTGTAACTTTTTTAATTGCAACTTTATCTTCACCTTCCTCACTTTCAGTACATTTTGCAGAACAAACAACACCATAAGCACCTTGACCTAAACCTCTAATTAATTCGAATCTTTTATCAACTATAAATTTTTGATTAAATACACGGAAGGCATGATACATATTGGGATTAAAGCATTCAACGGAATTTGACATTTTTTGTATTGCAAATTGTTATTAGATGAGATGTTGAAGGATGTTGATTGATTGACAAATAGTTAATTGAATACAAAAAAAGAGAAGACAACCAAAACCTAGCAAACAACAATTGGATCAAGTTGAACCAACTAAAGGCCTTAAATAAACCATCACAGAAAAAGCAAAATAGCCAAGCCGTAAAAATGTTACAAAGAGAAAAAAAAGAAAGTGTGGAAAATATCTATTTTTAGACTGCTTATGTCAGCAGCTTCTTCCGTGCACTGTAAAAAATTTGTACGTTGTTCGCACCGCCTGAAAAAGAAAAATTGAATTTGTTCAAAGAATTTGTTTATTTTACTATTCTATATATAATTCTATTTTTTACTCACATGAATGGAGTAGATTTTATTTCAGTTTTAGAGAAGGTGATTGAAAAGGGTAAATCAAAATAGATAGATAATTAGATTGGTATTATTTTCTTTGATATTATCTTTGATATTTCCTTTTGTTTTCTTTTTTTTTTTATATCTTATATATACATAATATCACTTCCGAAATCAACCAACTATTGTTTATATTATGTTGGCTACCCCACAATCTTCACAATCGATTGCGTCAGCTGGTTCTGTTATTGCATCCAATAATTCGTCAACATCATTAAAAGCAATATCAGTTAATGGTAATTCACAAAATAATAATAATAATACTAATAATAATAATAATAATAATAATAATAATAATAATAATAATAATAATAATAATAATAATAATAATAATAATAATAATAATAATAATAATAATAATAATAATATACATTTTTATAAACATAAATATAAGCATGTACCAACTAATGAAAGAGTTGAAATAAGTAATTTTGTTTCAAAATTTCAAAAAACTTTAGGTGATGGTTGGGATGCATATCAAATTGCTGTTTCTTTATTTATAGTTGGTAAATTATCAAGAGCTGAATTAATTAATCAAATATCACCTGTTTTAAGTAAAAAAGAAACAAGACATATGCATAATAGATTATTAATGTCAATGTTAGCTAATTGTTATAGAATGGAACCATTAGATGGTATATCAACAAGTTTATTTGGTAATACATCAAGAAAGAGAAAAATTGGTAATAAATCTTCTCAATATGAACAATTGAAGAAAGATGTTTTATCATTATCTATACGTGAAAGGGTTCGTATAAAAGCAATAACAAAAGATTCAGGTAAGAAAAGTTTGGCTCAAAATGTAATGATATTAACAAGACAAGCAATGGTTCCAAAAGTTCCAATTGTAACAAATAAAAATAGTAATAATAATATTACCAAAACTTCAAATAAAGAAACTGGAAAATCGTCTTCTAATGATAACAAAAATACAAATTCAAATACAACCGCAAATACCGTCACAAATTCTAATACAAATAATTTGGAAATGACTTTAGTTTCAGTTAAAGATATTCTAGATATGATTAATGAACCATTATGTACAGAAACTTATGAATTACCTGAAAGAAAACGAATGAGAGATATAATGTTAGGTTTAGCAAGAGAACATGGTTTATTAGGTGGTGTTTCAATGAAAGCAGTAGATGTATTATATATTGGTTTACAATATCATTTAAAATCAATTATTACTAATGTACTTGATAACATTAGAGCAAAAAAAGATGTTCCAGATAAAGAAGAAATTGAATTTCCTTTTGATAAGAGTAAAAGTAAAACCACTTGTAGTAATATAAATACTGTCAATAATAATAGTAGTAATAATATAATAAATTCTAATTCAAAGTCTGATATACCAAATGATCAAAACAATAAATCAAAAAAAATAACAATTACTATAGAAGATATGTTTGATTCATTTAGTTTAACTCCACATATGATTCAACCATATGGTACTGTTGACTTTTTAAATGATGTTATGTTGAAAAATGATGATGATTATGATCTTATAAGTAGAAGGGTATTGGAGAATAATAGTAAAAGTAATAATAGTAATACTACTGAAAAAGTTATAAATTTGGATCAACTATCATATGATAACAATAAAGACAATGATGATAATTATAATACTAGTTATGTTATTCCAAATAAAGTTACAGATGTTTCATATTTATTAAAATCTCATGAAACTATTTTACAAGAAACCTCAATAAAACCAGGAACTTCTGTACCAAAAATTAATTTGGCATTAAAGGATAAAGATATTGGTACACCTGATGAATTATCATGGGTTATAAATGATCTTCTTGGTGAAGATATGTAATTTAGTTTAAATTAACTCAGTGTAACTTATCTGTAATTTTATATAAAATAAGAAATTTCTTAATAATGCAAATTCATTGTAATTCATTAGATAATCCATTTTCTATTGTTTATTTTTTTTCTTCTCAGTTTTTTATTTAAGTAAAGAGGGAACAAAATATTTTTTTTACTAGTGCTTGTCGAGCGAGGGCGGTGGCAAATGTGGTGGATCGCAGAATTGAAATGGATGAAAGGTTGATTGATTCAAATATTTATACTTAAGATACTAACTTTACCTTGGATTATATTTCCTTTAATTTGTCTTGTTTATATTAATATCAAAGGGATTCGATATATAAAGTTATATATTACACAATGGCTCCTCTAAATGAAAAAGAATCAAACTCTAAACCTGGATCGCAAGATTCACTGACATCTGTAAATGATGCTAAAAAAGATAATAAAGAGAAAGTTCAAAAGAAGAAACAAGAAGAAGAATTAAGTGAAGAAGATCAACAATTGAAAAGTGAATTAGAAATGTTGGTTGAAAGATTAATGTCTACACAAACTGAACTTTATAAACCTGCATTAGATAATCTGAAAACTTTTATTAGAGAATCAACATCATCAATGACAGCAGTTCCAAAACCATTAAAATTTTTAAGACCATTTTACCCTTCATTAATTCAGTTAGATCAATCTTGGAAAGACGAAGAATTATTAAAACAACTTTACGATATATTATCCGTCTTAGGTATGACTTATTCTGAAGAGGATGGTGAAGAATATGTCAGAGAATGCTTAAAATATAGATTAAAAAGTTATATTGATGATTCAATGACTGAGTGGGGGCATGAATATTTAAGACATTTATCATTAGAAATTGGTGAACAATATGAAGCAGATTTAGATAGTGGTAATTCTAAAGATCAATTAGTTCAATTAAGTGATATAATTGCACCTTATTTCTTAAAACATAATGCAGAAGGTGAAGCAGTTGATTTGTTATTAGAAATTGAAGAAGTTGAAAAATTATCAAAATATGTTGATAAAAATACATATAAAAGAGTTTGTTCTTATATGGTTGCATGTGTACCATTATTAGCACCACCAGATGATTTAGCATTTCTTAATACAGCTTTTACTATTTATTTGGAAAATAACAGATTAACAGAAGCTTTAACACTTGCTATTAGATTAGGTGATGAATCTTTAGTTAAATCTGTCTTTGAATCAACTAATGATGTTTCAGTTCAAAAACAATTAGGTTTTATTCTTGGTAAACAAAATTATGGTTTTAATGTTGAAAATGAAGAGGTTCAACAATGTATTAATAATAATCATATTCACAGATATTTCCAATATTTAGTAACAGAATTAAATTTATTGACACCTAAAGTTCCTGAAGATATATATAAATCACATTTGGAAACATCATTTTATGCATCTTCTTCAAAATTAGAAAGTGCAAAACAAAATTTAGCTGCAGCTTTTGTTAATGGTTTCTTGAATGCTGGTTATAGTGATGAAAAGCTTATATTAAATGAAAAATGGGTTTATAAAACTAAAGATGAAGGTATGTTATCAACAATTGCATCATTAGGTTTAGTTAATTTATGGAATGTTGAAAATGGTTTGCAACAATTGGATCAATTTCAATATAGTGATGCGATAAAATTAAAAGCTGGTGCAGTTTTAGGTATGGGTATTTCAACAAACGGTGTTCATGATGATGTTGAATCAACTTATTATTTATTAGAAGAATTTGTTCATAATAGAGAAAGGGATGATCAATTAATTGTAACATCTGCTATTACAGGTCTTGGTATTGCATATGCAGGTAGTGAAAATGAAAATGTTTTAAATTTACTAGCTCCAATTGTTAGTGATTCAAATTATTCATTAGAAATACAATCATTATCTGCATTAGCATTAGGTCATACATTTGTTGGTACATGTAACGGTGAAATTACTGATACAATTTTACAATCTTTATTAGATAAGGATCCTGTTCAATTAACATCAAAATGGATTAGATTTATGTGTTTAGGTTTAGGTTTGTTATATATGGGTAAATATGATCAAGTTGATGATGTATTAGAAACCATTGATGCGATTGAGCATCCAATTGCAAAATCTTTAAAAGTTTTAATTAAAATTTGTTCATATGCAGGTACTGGTAATGTTTTACAAGTTCAAGAATTATTACATATGTGTACTTCTAAACCATCAGATAATAATAGTGATGATGAAGATGATGATGAAGATGATGATTTTTATGAATTAGAGGCATCAGCAGATGCAGCAATTGAAGATGAACTTGATAATACAGGTGGTGAAATGAATGCAGATAATGTTGATGAAGTTGAAATTGCAGATATGCCAGTTGATATTCATAATAATGAAATTGAAGGTGGTAGTGATCCAAATGTAAAGACAAGTATTGAAAAGAAGGAAGTTAAAATTGAAGATAAAAAGATAGAAAATGAAAATGCATCCGAAAAGAAGAAAGAAGAAAAAGATGAGGAAATTGAAGATGATTTATATCAAGGTTTTTCAGTTTTAGGTTTAGCATTAATTTGTATGGGAGAAGAAATTGGACAAGAAATGTCAATACGTCATTTTGAACATTTAATGCATTATGGTAAAGCAATAATAAAGAGAGCTGTTCCATTAGCAATGGGATTAGTATCTGCAAGTAATCCACAAATGAATGTATTTGAAACACTTTCAAGATATTCACATGATCAAGATTTAGAAGTTGCATATAATGCTATTTTTGGTATGGGATTAGTTGGAGCAGGTACAAATAATGCAAGATTAGCACAATTATTAAGACAATTAGCATCATATTATATTAATGATCAAAACGGTTTATTTATTTCAAGAATTTCACAAGGTTTAATTCATTTGGGTAAAGGTACATTAACTGTAAGTCCGTTTTCAATTGATAAACAAATTTTATCAAAAGTTTCACTTGCTGGTCTATTAACTGTTTGTATTGCATTATTAGATCCAAAATCATTTATTTTAGATCAAAATTCTAATTTATTATATTATTTAACACCATCAATTAAACCACGTATGTTAGTTACCGTTGATGAGAATTTAGAACCTATTAAAGTTAATGTACGAGTTGGACAGGCTGTTGATACTGTTGGTGCTGCTGGTAAACCAAAGACAATTACAGGTTGGGTTACACATTCAACACCTGTTTTATTAGGATTTGGAGAAAGGGCTGAACTTGAAACTGATGAATATATTTCATATGCATCATCATTGGAAGGTGTTGTGATTTTAAAGAAAAATCCAGATTATATAAATGTTGAATAGTTCTTGAGTAGATAGAAAATTCACTTTGGATTATTGCAAAAAGAGCATATTATAATTTCTGTTTTTAGTTATTTATATGTTAAATTAATTTAATTTAAAAAAGAAAAGTTGATATTTTTTTTTTCGTAAAAAACAAAAAAAAAAAAAAAAAAATTAACGGAAAAAGCGATATTTGCGTCGATCGACGCTATCTTTTGTTTTCAAAAGCATCATTATCTATGTTTTGCATTTTTACGTAGTAATTGTGTTTGTAGTAACTAAGTATATTATTTCACTATATGTTATTAAGAAAAAGCAGCAGCGGCTGCATTAAAAATGATGATGATAATTTGAGCAACATGTATTTCTATAATTATAAATAAATAATTCTATACTAAATTTATACCATATAAATAATCCAAACTATACAATTAAAAGTATATTTGATTTTAATTATCAATTAATTTTGTTTATCAAATTTGATTACATCTAAACACATAAATAAAATACATTATTATTGATTAAAATATATTTTCTTTCTTATTTTGATATCATATTTTCTTTAAGATAGAAAAGAAATAACATTATCTAGATACATTTTAAATTGAAAAATATAAGAAATTTGAAGAATTAAACAATATAGAAAAATATATAAAAATAAATAAATAGATAATGTCAGTAGTTTATACATCAATTATTACATTAGCATTATTAGCCGTTGGTGGTTATATGTTATTTACTGGCTCTGGTGAATCATTTAATTTTGGTGCATTCCTTGAATCAATTTCACCATATATGTGGGCCAATTTAGGTATTGTATCATGTATTGGATTTTCAGTTGTTGGAGCTGCATGGGGTATTTTTATTACGGGATCATCAGTTATTGGTGCTGGTGTTAAAGCACCACGTATTACAACGAAAAATTTAATTAGTATTATCTTTTGTGAAGTTGTTGCAATTTATGGTTTAATTATGGCAATTGTCTTTTCATCTAAATTAACAGCAGTTGAGAATATTTTAACAATTGAAAATTTATATACAGGATATTCATTATTTTGGGCTGGTTTAACAGTTGGATTAAGTAATCTTATATGTGGTGTTGCAGTTGGTATTACTGGTTCAACTGCTGCAATTTCAGATGCTGCCGATTCTTCATTATTTGTTAAAATTTTAGTTATTGAAATTTTTGGTAGTGTTTTAGGTTTATTTGGTTTAATTGTCGGTTTATTAATGACTGGTAAAGCTGGTGAATTTAGATAAAGAATTAAAATATTTTAAATTTCGATGATAATTTAATAATTTTTTAAATTATGATATTATCTTGAAAAGTTTAATATATAATAATATCATGTAATTATGTATGTAAAAAAAAAAGAATAGAAAAGATATAAGTAAAAAGTTATTTAGAAATTATTTGTAGGTATTTAAAAGATGGCATGGATATTTTTAAATTAAGTATTTACATAAATATTATATGCATTTTATATTATTATTCTAATTATAAAAACTAATATTCAATTATTAAATTTTTATTTAAATATTATAAATATTTTTATTATTGTTATTATTATTATTAATATTATTAAATTAGTAAATGTTTATTCTATTCAAACGATTATTATCTAAATTTATAATTTATGAGGGTATGTTTTTATTTTTTTTCTTTATTTATTTTTACTATTAAGAAAAAAAAATTATAATTTACTACCATGTTCAACAACTGCACCTTCATCTGCTACTTCTAATAATTTCCAAGTACAAGTAACATTGTGATCTTTGAATTGATTTATTATATCATTTGCAATTTTATCGAAATTTTTAGTTGCTAAACATAAAATTGTTGGACCTGCACCACTTAAGCAAATACCTAATAAACCATCATGAGTTTTTGGAGTAAAACTTGATAAAATTTCTGTTAAACCAGGTATTAAAATTTTTCTATAAGGTTGATGTAAAGTATCTTGCATTGAATTAAAAATTTTATCAGGATTTAATTTTAAATCACCAACTGCTGAAGTTAAAACAGCTAAACGTTGTAAATTAAAAATAACATCATTTTTTAAATAAGAATTTGGTAAAACATTACGACTATCTTCAGTTTTAACTTCAAATTGTGGTATAACTGCAATACATTTAATTAAAGGATTCCAAGGATATTTAACATGAGTACCTAAATTTAAAGGAGCATTTGAAGGTATAAAATCAATTGGAGTTTCAGGTGATGGTAAAATATTATTTAAATCTTGATTTACAATTTTAAATTCATTATCTGATAAATTTCTTAAGAATGAACCAACAAATCCACCCATCATTGTTGCAGTTATATTATCAGGATGACGTTCAATCATTAAACAATAATCTAAACATCTATTTTTATCAAATCCGAAACCACCAATTTCATTTGCTAATAAAACACCTGCAACAATTGCAGAACCTGAAGAACCTAAACCACGACCTAATGGAATTGGATTATTAACAATAATTTTTGTACCTTTTGGGAATGATTTAATTTTATTTGCATGTAAAACATAAAGTGCAGTTTTTGTAATTAAATTTAAATTTGATTGTAATGGTACATTTTCATTACCTTTACCAATATATGATAATTCAACATTAAATGGATCATTTAATGATAATTTTGAAGGTGATAATTCATTAATTGTAACTGTTAAAGTTAAATATAAATTTAAACCTATACCTAAAACGTCGAAACCTGGGCCTATATTAGCAGATGATGCAGGTACTTTAATAGTAAATTCTCTAGTCATTGATATTTATGATAATGGTGATAATGAAAAGAAAAAAAAAGAAGAGAGAGAATTAAAGAACAGAGTTAAAGAAAGTAAGAAAGTAAGAAAGTAGAAATATGGATATATATAATAATAAAAATATGTATTATTTCTATTATAGTATTTTTAAAATTCATGAGACCAAAAATTAGTTGAAAAATTAAAAAAGTTGAGATTTTTTTTTTCAGCACTGTTTTTTTAGCAAATAAAGTGCTGTTTAATTTTAGTGGGAGAGTTTATTTTACTAAGTCTCACCCTTTTGGTGTTTTGGTTTTGGTGTTGTTGATTTATTTGGTTTATTTGGTTTATTTGGTTTATTTGGTTTATTTGGTTTAGAGTTATTTGATTTGATTTGATCTGATCTGAAAGATTGCTTTGGAGTTAAGGTTGCACTGTTTCTGATTTGTAATTGTGCTGCATTTCATCCTCTATCTCCTTCTCTTATTCACTTGATATAATACAACTAGCAACTTATCATCTGCGTCTTTGAATTTCTAATAACGTTTATACCATATTACTTGATAAGCTTAACAAAGAAAAAAAAAGTCATTTTTTTTTAATTTATTTATTTATTTATTTATTTATTTATTTATTTATTTATTTATTTATTTATTTATTTATTTATTTCATTTATTCATTTATTCTTATATTTATTTATTCATTTATTTATTTAATAGCTCATATATTCAATTGTGGTTTCTAATAAAACATTTTGCTCAGCACTAAAATTTATTTACTTAAATATTTTATTTTGCCCTTTTTTCACCTATTTACTAACTAAAGTTCATTCATTTATACAATAAAATAATCAAAAAAAAAAATCAAAAAAAAAAAAGTTAAATTATGAATATAACAAATTTGCTTAAAAAATCACCAACAAAATCAACTCAAAATGATTTTCAAGCAGCTTCTCAAGCAGTTGAATTAGAATATGATGCAGTTAAACGTTTAAAACGTTTATCAATTGGTAATAGTTTAAATTTTGATCCTGATTTACCATTAAATTCAAATGATAAATTCTTTATTGAAAATAATAATAATAATAATAATAATAATAATAATAATAATAATAATAATAATAATATTAATAATAATTCAAATTTACAAAGGAAAAAATCAATTTTATCAACTAGTTCAATTAATTCTTTTAACTCAATTTCTTCTTCTTTAAATAAATCATTCGAATCTTATGATGATGATGATGATGCAACTATAATTTATAATAAATCAATTGTTAATAATTATAATAATAGCAATATTACAGATGATAAAGATGATGAAGATGATAATGAAATTTATGATGATGCAACAGATGATACAGATTTAATTAATTTATCAAGATTTTCAAATAATAGTAATAATTCAATTATTAATAATGATAATATAGACTTATTAGATTTAGATCCTGATTCTTCATTTAATGATTCTGATATAATTTGGGTACCTGCAACTGCTCATCCAAAATTATCACCTGAAAATTTTCAAAAACATATTAAAAATACAGTTGATGAAATTCAAACAAAATTACAACGTTCAGGTTCTGTTAAATCTTCTTTAAATAAAGAAATTAAAGAAAATAAAATTTTAAAAACTAAAGATTTAAATGAAAAAGATATAAGTGGTTTACAAATAAGGAAACCTTCATTAAAAGAATTAACAGTTCAATTAGAAACACTTTCAAAACGTGCTGGTTTAGATGATAATGATGCAATTACTTTAGCTAGATCATTATCAACTAGATCAATTGGTATAACAAAATTAGAAAAAGAAGTTTATTCTCAAAATGAAAATGAAGATCCATCTTTAGTTCTAGATACTTCAGATAATATTGAAATTAATGATAATAAAAATAATTCATTAAATCGTGTAAGATCTAAAAAATTATTACTAAGAAATAATGTAAATAAAACTCGTGAAAGTTTATTTATCAAAGATGATTTATTAGATGAAAAAGATGATGATTTAATTGACATGAATAATAATGGTAATATTATTAATAATAATGATGATAATATTATTAATAATAATGATGATAATATTATTAATAATAATAGTGTTAATAATAATAATAATAATAATAATAATAATAATAATAATAATAATAATAATATTTTTACAAGAGGTCGTTGGACAAATTATAGAAGACAACAAAATCAAAATAATGCTCCAAAAATTTTATCAACTTTACCAAGTATTCCAAGTAATTATCAGAATAACAATAATAAAAATAATTTACGTGTTCATGTTTATAAAGATATACAAAGAATTCATAATTCTCAAAAACCACTTGGAAGACCTCAATTAGAACCAATAAAATCAAAAACTCCTTCAAGTCGTTTACCTGATTTACCAACATCTTCATCTTCAAATCCAACAACTCCAACAACACCAACAACTCCAACAACTCCAACAACTCCAACTTCAGCTTTTGTTTCTTCAAATTTACCACCAGCTAATCATAATAGAAATTATGAAGAACTAGTAAAATCAAGAAATCATTACCAACAACAACAACAAACACCACCAACTCAACAGCAATTTAATCGTCAAAATATGCATCAAAATCAACAATTTTCACAACAAAAACAACAATTTAATCATCAAATTCATCCACAACAATTTCAGCAATATAAACAAAATATACCACAGCAACAACAACAACAACATATGCTTAATCGTCAACAACAAATATCACAACATCATAACTATGGTCAACAATCACAACAACGTAGAAATCGTACTTATAATCAATCAGAGGAAAAACAAAGGAATCAAAACTTATATCGTCAACAACAACAACAACAACAACAACAACCAAATATTTCAAAGGATTTTCAAGAGAATTACAGGTTAAATCATCATAATAATTATTCGAACCAAGTTACACATTCGAGGAATAGATATTTCAATGATAGAAATGTTTTAGATACCAAAAAGCAGTTGCTCAATGAAAAGGTTCAAGTAAATGAACAAATAAAAAATGTAAATATTATAGATAATAATAGTAATAATTCACCTGTTGATGATCATAAAAATATAAATACAGACCTGGAAAATTTGAAAATAAATAATAAATCAAAAGATTCAATAATTTCTCCAACTGAAATTAATGATGAATTGGTGACTGATAAGCTCGGTCATATTGATAGAATCGATGAAAATGATTTAGAAAATGATAAAGATAAAGAAAAGGAAAAAGATCCTAAATCTTCAAAATCAAAATCTGCGTTCTCATCTTTTTTCAAAATTAAACGTGATAAACCTCGTAGTGTTTCTCATAATACTCAAGAATCAACTGATGAACCAAAACTTACATTTAAAGTTAAAAGATCACATTCCCATAGTGCTGAATCTGGTGGTTTGAATTCACCAAAAGATTTTAAATCATTTTTTGGTGGTAAAAAGGAAAAGGAGAAAGAAAAAGAAAGGGAAAAAGACACAGATAAAGAAAGGGAAAAGGATAAATCTAAAATTGAATCAATTCCACTTATTAAGAAAAATAATGAAGGTTCAAATTCATCACCTAAACTTGGAGTTGGATTATTCTCTACAAATCTTCTCTCTAAATCAAAAGAAAATCTGTCTGAGACTATATCCAAAAAAGATAAATCTGAAACTAGTAATATTTTAGGATTTCAGCATAAGCATAAAAAAGAATCAAATGATAATAATAATTATCTTCATAAAAATAACCAAATTGTTAACAATAATAACAATAATAACAATAATAATAATGGTAATAATAATCATCAAATTAATAGTTATCAAATTAATAATAAGCATGGTGATAATAATCAAGTTAATAATAATCAAATTATTAATAATGGACAACAAAAAGATAAAGTTGTTACAATAAATAATGCTGAACCAGTCGAGTTGAAAATTGGTGATCAAGGTAGTATTTTCAGTGAACTCAACGACAATTTAATACCTGAAGAAAGTAATAAACGTAAAGTAGATCTAGAGAATGTACCTAATTCAGAATCAAATAAAATTCCTGAGAAGATTGATATCAATACTGAAAAGGAAGTTGCTATAGTCAAGAAAAATAATAAAGTTAATCCTATATCAGATTCGGTTGTGCTGGTACCACAACAAGTACAAGCACCTGCTCCGCAACAGCAAAAACAACAGCAACAACAACAACAAGCTAGTGAAAATACCCAATCTGCTGAAAATGAATCGAATGAACTTATTAAAAGATCACTTGAAGAAACTTTACAACAAAATGAACGTCCAAGCAAACCGAATCAACTATTAGAAATGAGAGATTCTGCCTTTGGATTTCCATTACCACCAGTTTCACATTCAACGCTAGTTATGTTAGACCATAGATTCCCTGTTCAAGTTGAACGTGCAATTTATCGTTTGAGTCATTTAAAACTTGCTGATCCTAAAAGACCATTGAGACAGCAAGTATTGTTGAGTAATTTTATGTACTCATATTTGAATTTAGTTAATCACACATTATGGATACAATCTAAAGAACAAGAGAACAATGAGAATGCATTGATAGCTAATAACAGTAACAATATTAATAATATTAATAATAATATCAATAATAACAATAATTCGGGTATGTTGGTGAATGAATTCCCAAGGAGTTGATTCCACTATTATGTAATGAATAGGAATAACTCATTTTGAATATACTTTTTTTCCTCGGTTTACTATATTAAAATCTTTCCCTTACTCTCCTTTAAAATTTATTTATAAAACTTTTTATTTACATTATTTACCTCATTTTTAGTATTGTATAAATATTACATAACTTTTTTAAGAAGAAATAGCATGCATATATTCTAATTAAAAACAAATTAATTTGGGGAGTATGTAAGTTTAGTAAAGTTTGAACTAAAATATAAGATTCCAATAATTAATAGAGACCAATATGTCATTCTATAAGATAAACAACCATCTACATCTAATTTTGGTAAACCCATAAAGTTACAAAACGAATGTGCAATAAAACAGCACCATACATTACCAGTGTTCACAAATATTCGATTTGTTAAGTAACCAAATAATGTTGTATAAATACATTGGAAGCCACATGTTAAAATAATTTTTGGAATCTTAAAGCCATTTCGTTTCATTTCAATTGCATGATGTAAATGTGCAAATCCAAATAATAAAGGCGTTAATTTTAAATAACAGTTAATTGATTCAGAATTATAAAATAAAGTGGGTGAATATTGTGTTTTATGGGATTGCTGAGATAATTCCCAAGCTAAAATTGGACCAGTTGTTAAAGATGTATAAAAGATTTCTTCCGTAAATGGTGCAATTATTAAATCTCTGAATATTTCTAAATTTGTGAAATAATTATCGAGAAGTTTAGGATTGAAAAATTCATCCAATAAAGGTCCTGAAAATAAAATCATAAATAAATAGAGTGTTTTTAGCATGTTGAAAAAGTTTTTAATTTTAAAAAGATTTTTGAATCCTAAAATTTGTATTAAAGATCTCAAGTCAGGGACAGTTTTAATAATATATATTAAAATAATTGGCGCCAATATCAAATTAATTATGCTAACTATTATGATACGCTTGATTCTAAATTTCATTATAATTGGATCATTTCTATATCCCTTTTGAGCATGAAAATGTAAAAAAAACACATATGAATATGCAACAAGTGTAACATATATTAATGTTGGTATAATAGACATGTTTTTATTTGTTTAGTTTTGTTAATTTTAGAGGTGAAAGAAAAAAAAAGACTGGTTGAAAACTTTGGTTTGATCAAACAAAATAGATTCAACTGATTTTTCCACTTTTTCCAAAAAGAATGTTTGTGTCATTTCTCGGCTTTCCTTTTTGAGCGAAGACAATTGCGATTTTGAAATTTGAAAATGTTGATAGGAGAGATAAGTAATGATTTTAATCTTTCTTCAGTGTATTAAAGTGTTAGAGATATCATCAAAAAAAATTGTATCTAAGTGTATTATTATATTTCATATAAAGCGAGTTATTTAAAGGCATTCTATAAATATCTAATTATCATTTTGTTCCTAAAATATATCCATGAATATACCACGCTGAAGCTATTGCCATAAATCCAATGGCTCCACAGCCAATGGTGAAAGGGTTTAGCAGAGGTTCAGGTTCAGTTGGTTCAGGATCAAGACCAGGAGTAGCAATTCTTGGATTTGTAGCAGCAGCAACGATATGGCTCATAAGTTCATTCATAGATGATGTCCAGTTTGAGCTAATGTGTAATGGAGGTGAAAGGTGCAATGATTTTGTATATGGTTCAGGTAAATAATCAGAACGTTGTTGTTGTCTATCTAAATCAGCTTTTAAAGCAACAAAAACTGATGGAATATTATCTAGATATGAATGTCTTTGTTTGACCTCAATTAAATGTTGAAATGATTCAGGATCAGAAGAATCATAAGCAAAACATAATACATCACAAGAATCTAATTTTTCCTTATTATCTAAAATTGCATTTTCAACCTCACCAAGTTCTTCCATTATTAAATAACATTGTTTACCCCCAATTAGTTCAACATTATTAACAGCTATATTTTGCTGAATTGTAGGTGAATGTGCATTACTAAAAGATCTACCTAGGAATGATTCTAGGAGTGACGTCTTACCACAGCCAGATGCACCCACAATAAAGCAATTGAACACTGTTCTATCATTAACAGCTGCTCTATAAACCTTCCCATTCCTTTTTTTAAATTTTCTTGGCTTTGTAATATATAAAGCAGAAGATGTTGAGTATTTAGATTCAAAACCAAAATAACCAAGATATGCAGATGTTGTTTTATAATCTAAAAAAGTTGTCATTGACCATTGTGCTAACCATCCTTGTAATGTTACATAGCCTTGCTCATTACAAACAACACTTCTTGGAAAATTATTATCTTTCCAATATTTTGGTATTCCCGGAGTTGGGTAAAATAAAAGTTCAAGTTCATGGTTATTTAAACCACCATCATTATCTTTATCAAATAAAATGAATAAATCAACCAAGAACTTATAACCAATTGGAGAAAGTTCGACACTCGAATATTGAGGTATATCAATTTTTGGATATAATACTTTATCATCTATTGATAGAGAGTCAGTGTAATGAAAGGCTCTTAAAATTCCCCATATAGTTTCATGTCTACCTGACTCTACATAAAATTTATTTAACAATAAAAATCCTTCACTAGTTATACCTTTCTCATTTGCAGAATTAGGTATTATACTATTTAATGTATTTTTAATAGTTTGTAAATCTGTAATATCAATTGATTTATGGAAACATTTTTGTTGAAGCATTAAAAATTCTTCATCGCTTAAATAACCATCTTGATCTCTATCACATAAATAAAAGATTCTATTTAGTGCAGAGACTGCTAATGGTTTCAAATATCCATCTTTATAATCATAAAGTGGAGATAATGGATGGGTTACTGCACGTTGACATAAATAAAAAGCTTGAATAACATTATAATTTTCTTTTGCACTACATCTAATACATGCTTCAACTTCTTTGAAATCTTTTAATAAAGGTAAGAATTCTTCATTTAATACAGTTGAAGATTCTGTTGATGAATCCAAATCTATTTTATTATTACATATAATAATTGGTAAATTAACACCCATTGATCTAAATAAAGGTATCCAATATAAAGAAATTCTTTCATATGTATAATGGTCAGAATAAACTAACCAAATAACATTAGATTGCCTAATTTCATATTGAAGAGAAGACAGATTAGAAGATGAAGTATCAACTAGTATTGCAGAATTTGAGGAAGAACGTGAATCTGAGAAATCTCTAGGGATATTCATTGGTGGTATAACATGTTGAATATTAGGAACAAATTTTTCTTTTATTAAAGAAGTAATTAAGGATGATTTTCCAACACCTTCATCACCACAGACAACGACCCTTATGGTATCCATTTCGAATTGAATTGATATAGTTCTTTATTATACACAACAAAAAGAAAAGTAAATCGGTAGAAAAAATGTTCCGATTTGTTGTATAGAAACTTCAAAAACCTGAAAAACTTTAAACATCTGGCTAAAATTCATGTTTCTACTGCGCGAGAGAGTTGGTGTTGATTTTGCATTTTGTAAGAGTTTTTTTGACTATACTAAGATATTTAAAATTATGTATAGCAATGACGAGGGCAAATCAGTTTTGTTTGGTCCGATTACAACTTCCTTTAGTAATATATAATACAACACAAGTGGTATATCTTTCTTTTAAAAAGTAATTAATCACAACATCAAATAAAAATTTTATAATGGTATGTTTATAGCTATAATTAAAAGGGAAAAAAAAAGACAAAAAAAAATTGATTAAATAGATCAAATTAATCAAATCAAAAATGTTTCCATACTAACAATTTTTATTTATCTTTTTATTTATTCGTTAATAATATTCTATTATAGACATCAATTGGTACTGGTTATGATTTATCAAACTCAGTTTTCTCTCCAGATGGAAGAAACTTTCAAGTAGAATATGCATCAAAAGCAGTTGAAAATGCAGGTACTTCAATTGGTATTAAATGTAAAGATGGAGTTGTGCTTGCAACTGAAAAAATTATTACATCAAAATTACTAGCTCCTGGTAAAAATAAAAAAATTCAAACAATTGATAGACATGTAGGTGTTGTTTATTCAGGTTTAATACCCGATGGAAGACATTTTGTTAATCGTGGTAGGGATGAGGCTCAAAGTTTTAAATCCTTATATAAAGAACCAATGGGTTTAGAAGGACTTATAAGTAGATTAGGTTATTACGTTCAAGCATATACCTGTTATAATTCCGTTAGACCATTTGGAATTAATGCCATTGTTGGTGGTGTTGATGACACAGGTGCTCATTTATATATGGTTGAACCAAGTGGAGTTTATTGGGGTTATATGGGTGCAGCAACTGGTAAAGGTAGACAAGCTGCAAAGGCTGAATTAGAAAAATTAAACTTACCAGATATTTCATGTAGAGAAGCTGTTAAAGAAGCTGCAAGAATTATACATTTAGTTCACGAAGATAATAAAGATAAAGATTATGAGTTAGAAATTAGTTGGGTAAGTACAGAAGAAACTGGGGGAGTCCATAAATTTGTTCCTCAAGATTTATTAGAAGAAGCTAAGAAATATGCTGAAGAAGAAGCAGAGGGAGCAAGTGATAGTGATTCTGGTAGTGGCAGTGATAGTGATAGTGATGAAGATATGGAATAGATAATCTTGTGTAATATTATAATAACATATATCTCATTATTAATTTTAGTTAAATCAATCCAATTTTAATTTTACACCTCATTATATAAACTTACTTAGTTCTTTGGTATAAATTACATATTCTTCTGTTGATCCAGTTGGATTCTTAAGAATTTCAGCTCTTCTTCCAACTCAGAGATTTTTAGTTGAGCACCTTTCCTTGTATAACTGAGAGCCTCCTCTGCAGCTTTCCATTTTCTGTTCAAATCATTCAGTCTGAGTTCTCTCAATTGATCTATTTTATTTGTCTTGTCATTAGCAATTTCCTTTAATTTAGAGTTTTGAACCTCAAGTTCGTGAATTTTAACAGTTTCACTATCTTTCATATTTTCTAAATCATCTATTTTTTGTGTTAAAAATAAAATTTCACCTTTTAATTCAGAAATGGTCTTATTATGAAGATTGTTGTTAGCTCTTTCATTCAGTATTAATTGATAATTTTCCAGAATCGTTGATAATGAGTTAATTTCATAATTATGAGCAACAGATAGTATTTTTACAATCTCACTATAATCAGAACATTTATCTAAATCTTTGCATGCATCAATCACTTTTCCAGCTGATGCTGGATCTATAATTTTCATTAATAAATCCAGCATCACAGAATGATATGATTTCATATTATCAACAAGTTGAGATAGGGTATTAGATTTATTGTCATTCTCGTTGGTTAAATCTGCATTAACTTTTCTCAATTCCTCTAATTCAATCTTATATTTCTTAATCGATTCAATTTCTTTCTTGTCTTCTTTTTTATTACTATTTAATTCCATTTGAATTTCATGATATTTGGATTCTAAGTCTTTATACTTTGATTCTAGTACTGAATAGTTATTTTTCTGATTTTTTATTTCATTTTCATAATCAAAAATTTTAGACTTATAATCAAAATTTAATTGTTCTGTTTGTTCTATTTTTTTTGTAAAATTTTCTTCTAATAATAACAATTGTTGTTCATTTTGTTTTATTTTTTCTATTAATTCATCTATTTTTGAAGATTTTGCATTTAGTTCAAGTATATATGAATTTTTATTACTTCTTAATTCTAATAATTCTTTAAGTAATTGATCAATATAACTGGCTAAAATATTTAAAATGTCGTGGAAATCCTTTATTTCAATTGATGATTCTAAAGAAAATGAGTTTTTCAACTTTAAAACTAATTCATTTATTTTATTTTGCCATTCATGTTGATTATTTCTTTGATCAGAAACTTCATCTCTTAACATATTAATTGAATTCGTTAACTCATCATTTTTTTCAATTAGATCATTATATTTTTGCCTTAATGAATTATAATCTGAATTAGATTGATTTAATTGAAATTTCATTTTAGAGGAATTTATACTATTTAATATTTTTCGTTGAATTTCATCTGATAATTCTTGTTTATTTGGTGCATCAGCAATTGATTGATAAATTTTATCTCTTAATAGGTCATTCTGTAGCTTAATTTGAATTTTACAATTTGTCAATTGATTTTGAAGTTCAATTAATTCATTATTTGGTAAAGCAAAATTAGAGTTTGTTTTAAAAATAGTATCCCCATCAATTGGTTTATTATCTAACGACAATTTTTCAAATAAATTATCCAAAGATCGAATTGTAAATGAAGATTTATAATCTAAATCATTTTCGGTAGATATATCATTGTTATTTTGTCTACTTAAACGTTTCATTGGTGTTTTCATTTTCTGTATTTTTGGTTCACTTTCAGTTTTTTCTGATTTTTTAGTATTAATTAAAGTGGCAGAGGGTAGTAAAAGTTCTGGGTGTAGTGATTTATTACAATCAAACAATATATTAGATGTCATTGTTGATGCTCTTGTATCGATTGTTTTTGGAGTTTCAAATGTATCACTTGACATTCTTGATGATGGTTTTGTTGATATTTCATTTGAATTTTCAGAATTACATGTTTCACTTGATATTTTTGAGGTTTTAGGTGTTGACATAATGGTAAGATTAGATTTTGATGTTATTAAATTAGAATTATTATTTTCTTTAATCATTATTCTATCACTTTTATTGGCATTTTTTATGTTATCTGTTTTATCTGCTTCATTTTCATCATCAGATAAATCAAAACTTGAAAATTCTTCTATGTCTTCATTTGATAAATCAGAATTAAAACCTTCATCATCATTATTATCATTATCATTCATATTATCTTTTGTATTATTAAAATTTGATCCGTCATTCAAATCATTAACGGTATTATCCAACACAATCGAACTGTTATTCATAATAACAACTGAGCAGTTTTAAACAAATAATGTATGTGAATTAAAGATAGATAGATTATATTCAATTAACATTTAAGAAGAAACATGACATGTCTAAAAAATGCAAAATGTAAACAAATATTCCCATTAAATAGCAGCAAACTTTTTTTCCTCATTAAGGACTATTCCTTTTTACTTTTTATGCATAGTAATTCTCTGCATGTTTCTAAATTCTGTTAAAAAATGGGCATTTAGCATAATTAATTATCGCGCTAACTAATTTAACAAGTTTAATCTGTTTCGTGAAAACTTTATCTTGTAGTTATTATCAATACGTCGTTAACAAAGATTGGTTTAAATTATAATAAATACTTTATTAAATCATCTTACTAATCAAACTTACTATATTTGAAATTGTGCATTTTCACTGATATTAAAAATTATATATTTAGAGTAAAATATCAATAATTCAAAGGAAAAAAAAGCCAACTTTTGAATTTCTTAATTAACTTTTATTACGTAATAAAGTTGCTTTTATATAAAAAAGTATATTAAAACTAGATATATTTTAAAATATAAAAAGCATCGTGGCGCAGTGGAAGCGCGCAGGGCTCATAACCCTGATGTCGCTGGATCGAAACCAGCCGATGCTAAATTTTTTTGTTTTCTTTTTAATTTATAAAATATATTTTTTCTTTAACAAAAATTATATATTTATTTAATTATTATTATTTGATTACTTATATTTATAAAGATGAATATGAATTTAGTTTGTGTTACTTATAAAAATAAATTAAAATAAATATTATAGAAAAGATATATTAGAGTAAATTAAAAGTTTGCCGACTTTGGAACTGTGGAATTAACAGTATTCTTTGTTTGATTGTTAGATATTTCTGTGTCTACTTTTAGATTCTTGGGATTGCTTTGTCTTTTGTTACTAGGTCTCTTTTTTCTCTGTGGTGGTCTCCAAGTAACCCAATGATCTCTCCAAACAGGTCCTTCTGAAACAAAACTACAATGTGATAACGTAATAAAATTAATTGTTGAATTATCAACAATTGCGAGCGTTATTCTATGTGGATCATATTTAAGATTTGTTACATTTATTCCTTTTGAATAATCCCAACTTGAATCAAGAATATCATTACTTTTCGTATTAACATCATCACCATTGTTATTTCTTTTATTATTTGTCTTATTCCCTTTTGATTTAATTTTAGGCTTTGGCTTATAAGTAAAAGGATTTGAATTTGATCGTTCTAATAAAGATTTGAGTTCTAAATATTTTGGTAATCTTTGAGTTGCATTAAAAATTGATAATTGATAATCTGGTGGTGGTGGATTTTTCTTTTTAAAAATAGGAGACGGTTTCCAAACATTAAAGGATATCTTGTAGTGTTTAATATTTTTCGCATTTAAATTGGTATTCTCCAATGAAGTTAATGATTGTTTTAAAATTTTCGAATGTAAATAAGTAAATATATTAAAGTATGAAAATGAAAACTTCATAGGAAAATTAATATTTAAAAATTCAGAAATTTTGGCTAAAAATTTGGTATACCATGACATTTGAATATTTTTAAATAAAGCTTGTTGAGATTCAATTAGTTTATTTGTTGGATTTGATATTTTGCCCATGAATTCTTCATTTCTTGTAATTATATAACCGTCACGTTTTAATATTGAATAAACCAAATACTGATTTAATTTTTCCTCATTTGTAATTAATAAAGAATATGCTGCTTGTAAACTAAAAGGTGGCATCTCATTATATATTACATTTTTTGAATCATCGGAAACGTCATAAAATTTAAGCATACAACTTCCTCTTTCAACTAAATAAAGAACTTCTTCAAATCCAAAATGACATATGTTATTATTATCAATTATTCCCATAGTTTCCAAAAATTTACCCTTTGGTTGTAACATGAATAAATCATCATAGTCATTTGGATTTATATAAATAGTTGAAGGTTTTAGATTATCCAAATTTACAATAGAACCTCTTTTAACCTCCAAAGCATTAAATCTCATATTTCTAGCTTTGTTTAATTTATTTTGATCATATAAGGATAATTGATTTTTGTCATCTAATGTTAGTAAAGGCTCAAGATCTTTCATTCCTTTTTTTGAAAAATTATTTAGTAATGACCAATCTTGTAATTCGTCATCAGATTCATCTGAAAATTCAACGTTATTACTATCTCTTGATTGCAAAAATGGTACTGGAGTTGATTCAGTTGTTGAAGAAGGTGTTGGACTTAAATTATTTTTAAATGATGGATTAATATTTGAAATAGAACTTGAAGTTTGAAATGAAGACATTGTCACTGTTGAGGATGATGATGGTAACGGTGAAGAAAATGGTATTTTTGAAATATTTGAATGGAAATTCCTGGTAGAATTTAAATCTTCATTATCATTATTTTGAGAGTTCATTATATACTAAATTATATGGAATAAAATAAGAAAATTCCGATAATAATATACTTGAAAGAAAACAATTCCAATTGAAACAAATATAATTAGAAATTACAATATGGCACTCCGACGTAAAAATGTGTAGTAATTCAAATGCCATGCCTAGTTATTGTGAAGTGAATTTTTTTTGACGAGTAAAAATTAAAATTTTTTGGTGCGCTTGACATGATATAAGTTTAAATCTGAAATCATTTCTTTTCTAAAAATACCACGATAACTAAATATATTATTTGTACTGTCACATCTTATTTAATTCAACATCATTCACTTATTGTTCCAAACAACATAATGACATCATCAGACAATACATTAACATATGCTTCATTTTGTGGATCTTTACTAGACGATATGTTAGATCAAGTAATTTACAATATAATAAGCAGATCACTATTAGATGAAAAATTAATACGAAAAAATTACGGTACAATAGAGAAACCGATATTTCACGATCCACCATCATTTACTAAAAAATATGATAATATAAAAAACAGTACAAATGGTACAGAGAAAATTAAGAGTAATGGTAATAACAATAACAATAGTAGTAGTAGTGAACGAATCGATTTAACAACAGATGATAATGATAGTGAAAAGAAATGTCAACAAAGAAATTTACCAAGTGAACCAGATATTGGTAGATTTCAATTTAAACTGAATGGAAAAGATATTTATGTTAATGCGCTTAATGATAATCGAAAATTACTTGGTGATAAAGCCAATTCAATAGTTGTAGGTACAGCTCAGGATACTTATTTCCAGTGTTCCAATTGTGATAGGAAAATAGCGGGAAGTAGATTCAGTGCACATGTTGATAAATGTTTAGGGGGAAGGTCAAGAAAATAAAATTGTTTCAAAATAACGAAATAATAATTGTAACAATAATACTAATAAATAATATATTTTTACAACATTCCGATTTTTAAATTATGGAAAAACTAAAAATTTAAAATAAAAACAACATATAAAATATTACCTTTATAGATATAATATAATATATTATATAATAATTATATTTATACACTTTAATAAATAAAAAATGGATGAAAAATGAAATTTTTTAGATGATATCTATACCTGGATCTATTGTAAAACAACATTTTTCATTTCTTCTATCTGATAACAATTGAAATGACCCAATTAGGAAATTTTCAGCAACTGCGAGACATGATTTTCCAAATTTCCACTATTATTGAAAAATCAATCAATGTATTATTTTGGGGCTATAATAAGACTTAAATGTGCTTTTTTTTTTTTGGAAATATAATCTTCATCAAATCATTAATTGATATATTCAAACTATTCTAATTGATTCAATAAAAATTAGCAATGATTGATATTAAGACATCACCAAAGACAGTTTTTCATTTTCATCATATTTATAAGTCATCAAATTATGATTCCAATAGTGATTTAATAAACTCTAAATGCCAATGTAAATCTTGTCAAATCAGAATAAAAGTTTTATCAAATATAATTTTTGTATGTTTGTCGCAAATTGTGATAAGAAAATATTTATATGAATGAATAAGTTTACTAAATACTAACATTTTCGGAATTATATAGTTATTCTTTACTGGATTCTTTTTCCCACCATTTTATTTTTTCTTATGGGGTATTAAAATATATTCATCATACATTTATAAGTCTCAGTTAAATGAAGTTGATCAAATAAATTCTAATTCGGAAAGAAAAAATCAGGATTTCAATAATCCATTCGATTCGGAAATTGATAGCAATCTCAAAATTGTCGCTGCTATTGATGGTGAAAATTTTGCTACCACAGAAAATGACGACAACCCCTTTTCCGATAAATATAATATCATGCTACCAAAAAACTTTGACAATTCTATTTCTGGATTAAAATATAATAAAGATTATGATTACAATATTCATTGTTTAAATGATAAAAAATTCAATATTTGGTTTAACAGATCTTTAATTGTCTTTTCTTGTCAATGTTGTTTAATCATAATAATTACTTGTGCTATTGAATTCTCCAAAATGAATAACAATGAGCTAAATGTCAATAATGTGGTGTTTCAGTAAAAATAAATTATAAATTATTTTAAGGGTGTCAAGATAAAAAAAAAAAATAAATAAAAAACATGAAAAATTTGAGTGAAACAAAATTGCCTAATTTGGTTACCAAAGGAAACATGTTGAAACTTATCAAAATAATTTTTTTCCTTTTAAATTTTTATGAAACACCTTAAAACTATTTCATAATTTTCATTGATAAGAAAGGTAAAAAAAGAAAAAAGAAGAAAGAAATTATATATATCTGTAAAATTTATATAATATAATGATTTAAATATAAAACAAATCGATCTATCTTTTTTAATATATTTTACTATAATTTCTTTTAGGTTAACCAAAGGTTAAATAGAGCTGGTAGCAACACAGAAAAGCAATAATAATAATAATAATAATAATAATAAAATACAAAATACAAAATACAAAATAAGATAACAATAAATAAATTAATATGGGTAATTTACAAGCAGCATTTATTGCACTTCCATCTATATGTTTTATTTTAAATATACCACCTTTAACATGGCATATAATAAATAAAAATATACCAGGAATGACATTATTAATATATATTGAAATTATGATGATTGATGGATTTGTAAGTGCAATTATTTGGGGTGGTGAGAATTATGTTAGTAGATGGGATGGTAAAGGTTGGTGTGATTTAATGGTTAGATTTCAATATGCAGTTGCAGTTGGAATTTCATCATGTATTTCATGTGTAAGTTTTAATTTATTAATGATTTTTTTAACTAATAAATTAACAATTTTTTGGTTTAGTAATAAATGGTTTAAACCAATATGTGATATTTCAATTTCAATTATTTTCCCATTTTTAATTTCAGGTTTAACATATTTTGCACAAAAGGAAAGATATATTATAAGTAGATTTACTGGATGTTCAGCACCATTAGCTAATGAATCAATTTCAATTTTAGTTTTTTATTTATGGATTTTCTTTTGGAGTTTTATTGGTATGATTATAAGTATTACAACATTAATTTTATTTTTTAAAAAAAGGAAAGCAGCAAAGGATATTTTAGTTTGTACTAATTCCGGATTATCAATTAAAAGATTTATTAGATTATTAATATTTTGTTTATTAGTTATTAGTACATCAATTATATTTAGTGCAATTATTGGATCTAAATTAGTAATTGAAAAAGGAGTTTTTTTCCAAAATGATGTATTAACAGCAAAATCATGGCATTTTATATTTAGATTAACACATGTAAGTTCATTAGATATAAATAAATGGGTTTTAATTTGTATATCATTTATTAGTTTTTTCATTTTTGGAATTGGAGAGGATGCTAAATTAATGTATATTTTAGTTTTGAAAAAATTACCATATGGTAATGTAATTTTAAATAAATTAAAGTTAATTAAATTAAAGATTAATAGAAAATTAGGTATTAAAGATATTAATGAAGAAAATAGATTTAAATTAAGATTTTGGAATTATGATGAAGATGAAGAGAATGATAAAAGTAGTTTAAATAATGAAAGTTATAATGATAGTTTAAAATTTAAATATTATAAATCCGAAAATGCAAAAGGTTATAAAGAGGATGATGATGATAATGATGATGATAATGATGATGATAATGATGATGACAATGATGATAATAATAATGAATATGATGATATATCTATTAATAAATTAGAATATTTAAGTACTGAAAAAGTTGAAGATTTAGGTAGTTTAGCAACTCCGATTACTGCTAAAACTACTGATAGTTTAATGAAATATTATAATGATAAGAATTTAAAATATCAATTATGTGAGGCTAAAAGAGAAGTTGAAGAAGAAGAGGAACGACAGCAATTACAAGGTAGTAGTATTATAGATAATATTGATGAATTAAAATATTTATATTATTAAAAGAGTTTAAAAGAATTATATAATTTTTATTAATATAATTAAATTTATATATTTTAATAACAACAACAACAATAATAATAATAATAATAATAATAGGACAAAGAAAGTATACAAAAAAAAAAAAAAAAGATAAGATAAGAAAAGAGAATAAGAAATTAATCAATAAATTAAAATAGAAATCTATATTATACAAAATACAAGATACAAATTAGTATATGTAGAAGTAAAGAAGCCCCGTATTATATATAACGATATAATGATAATAAATAATTAGTAATAATAATGAAAAAAAAAAAAAAAATTTAACTTAAATTAAATTAAAGGGAAAATATTATAAAAAAATGATTTTTTAATTAATTTTTTTTTTTTTTCAAATAAAATAATTAACTTAATTATTGATTAGATTCTGGTTTCTTTGGATATTTAATAACTTCAAAATTATTTTGAAATAACATTAAATTAAAAGATTTTGAACCATCTTCTTTTGTATAAGAAGTATTTTTAACTTCAGCTTCAAGATAAATTTTTGAACCTTTTGCTAAATTTTTTTCCATAAAATCAACTTGATTTGGATTAAAACAAGCGATATTAAACCATGAAACTGATTCAACATTTTTTGATTTATGATTAACTGCAATTGCATATTTAAGATATTCTTTACCAGTTGAAGTTGTTTGCTTTTGTAAATCTGTACCAATTGTACCGATTAAAGTCATTTTAGCAAATTTTGGTTTAAAAGTAGTTGAAAAAGATCTAATAGATTGTTTAAGCATTGTTGTTAATTGTTTAATGGTATCAAGATTATTAGCTTATAGTGAGAAATAAAATAATATATAAACTTTTAAATGAAGATAAAACGGGGAAAAAAAAAAGGAAGGAAGAAGGCAAGACAAATAGATATTTGAAAACAATTTTTTTTTAAAAAAAAAAAGAAAAAAAAAAAACTAGAATATAATGAAAAATCGGCAAATAATGAAATAGAAAACAAGGAAGAGCATCCACACAAACACAAACACACAATAAAAATAATGCACGTAATTTTATATATAATAAAAAGTGACACGAAAAAGTTAAGAGATTTAATAATAATATTTAATAATATTTAATAATATTTAATAATATTTAATAATATTTAATCAAAAAGTTAAAAAAAAAAAAGTTAAAAAAAAAACACCACCGACGCGTCGATCATTGGACAATTATTTTTTTCTATTGTTTTATTTACAGATAATAAAATTAATTCTTAATATTCGCGGTGTACAGATGAAAAAAGTTATAAAAAATACCACATCGACGCATCGACGCGTCGACATATATATATATATATATATATATATATATTTATATAAAATATTTATATATTTATTATATAAAAAATGAGGGGAGCGAATTAAAGAGAGACGATTTCAAATTAACGTTTTAATTTAAAGAGATGGAAAAGCGATTTTTGTTTTTTTATTGAACAAGGAGGGGAAAAATTGTATTGAAGTAAAAAATATTACTATAACAATATTTATTAAAGATATTATTCATTCAATCATTTATTTATTTATTTATTTATTTATTTATTTATTTCTTTATTTATCTTGTACTAATTAGATACTTACATTCTCATTTATAACTAATACTAAAATGTTTGCAAGATCTTTAACTAAAAATCTCATTAATTCTTATACAAGATCATTATCAACAAGTTCAATTTTAAAATCTTCTTCAATAACAGCAGGTAGTGCAATTTCAACTTTACCTGAAGGTTTTAGAGTACCAAGACCAAAAACTTGGGAAGAATCAAAAGAAGGTGCAATTTCAAAAGCAACAAAATGGTTCCTTTTAGCTGAAATGTTTAGAGGTATGTATATTGTACTTGAAATGTATTTTAGAGCTCCTTATACAATTTATTATCCATTTGAAAAAGGTGCAATTTCTCCAAGATTTAGAGGTGAACATGCTTTAAGAAGATATCCATCTGGTGAAGAAAGATGTATTGCTTGTAAATTATGTGAAGCAATTTGTCCAGCTCAAGCAATTACAATTGAAGCTGAAGAAAGAGCTGATGGTTCAAGAAGAACTTATAAATATGATATTGATATGACAAAATGTATATTTTGTGGTTTTTGTCAAGAATCTTGTCCAGTTGATGCAATTGTTGAAACTCCAAATGTTGAATATGCAACTGAAACAAGAGAAGAATTATTATATAATAAAGAAAAACTTTTAGCAAATGGTGATAAATGGGAACAAGAATATCAATATGCTGCAAATGCTGATGCTCCATATAGATAAATTAAATTAAATTAAATTAAATTAAATTAGTTAATTAATTAATTAATTAATTAATTAGATTAAATTATTCACTTATTCAATTATTATAAAAATAATCGCATACATTTTTACAAAACAAAAATTTTTTTAAAGAAAAAAAAAATTAAAAAATAAAAAATATATCTTCATGTTTAATTATAGACTATACATATAAAAAATCTATAACAATAAATTTTAATATATTTTATAATCAATTAATTATTAAAAATTAAGAAAAAAAATAAAAACAATGTATAACAATCAATTCATTCCTATTACATACACAATTTATTAATATCTTGTGTATTTTACTTATATATTCATATATTAATATTTATAATTATCCAAAATAATATCTATATATATTTATATATATATAGTATATAACAAACTTATTTATTTATTTGTTTTCATTTCAATTTAATCAAACCTTTTACTGATTTAAATGTATTATTTTAGCGCTGAAAAATTTAACATGAATTCTTTTTTTTTTTTTTTAACAAATTTTTTTTTATAAAAAATTGAAATATTAAATGATTTTTCTTCATATTAGTTATTCTAATATAAATAAACAATAATTGAAAATATGTCTAGTGAAAAAAAAGTTTCACGTTCTCAATTATTCGATAATGATATTGAAGTTGATTTAAATGATGATATTCAAGAATATAATTTACCACCACCAGGTTTTGATTTTGAAATAGTCGATATAGAAGATAATGATAATATTGTTGATGATAATTTGAAAAATACAGAATTTAAAACAGAAGAAAAAGATGATGAAATTGAACATGATGAAAAAGTAGAATTTTTCCCCTTATTTTCTAAATCTTCATTAACAACTACAGAAAATAATGACAACCAAGAATCAACAAAAATTAATCTTGTTAAAATCAAGATAGATAATGATGATAACGATGGAGGTAATATCATTGATGAAATTAATTCATTTCTTATGGGTAAATCTAATATAAGTGATCAAGATTGGGATAAAATAGTTAATGAATTTAATTTAAATCATCGACCTTTAAGTTATTATTATCATAATACAGATAATGATTCAAATGATAAAATTCAAAAATATAAATCAGTTGCCATAATTGGTGAAGATGTTATTAGATTAAGTCAATATTTTCGAATAATTTCAAATTATAAATTAATTAATTTAAAAGAGTATAATTCTAAAATTGATTTATATTATTCAATACCGAAAAGCAAAAAATCAAAAAATAGAAGTAGTAGGAAAAAAAGAGATGCAAAAATTTTCAAAAAGGAAAGATTGAAAGAATGGAATTTGAAATTGAAAGAAATTAATGAAAGTTCAAAGAATACCATTATTAGAGATTATTCAAAGGATTCCAAAACTCCTAAAAAAATAATTTTCGATAATGAATGGAAAAAAAGTTTACAACAAAAAATTCCTAAAAAATCCAATTATAATAAATCACACAAACCTATACATAAAACCAAATGATTTTATTCTTTACTAAATCTATTTAATATATAAATTTTATTTCCTTTTTTCAAAATTTGTAATTGAATTTAATACCATTATATATTCTAATTTATCAGGTTTAAATGAATCACCATAAGAATTTGAAATAACATTTTGAATGGATATTTCAAGTTCTTTTTTAATATTTTTCAAATTTCTTAAAATTGGACCACCTCTATTAACAACTTCTCTAACACCTGAATCAACACCAATTGCAACTTCTTTCCAAAATTTATCTAATAATCTAATATTTTTTAATTCATCAGTATATAATGAACTAACTTTATTATTAATTAAATATTGCCAAACAGTTATATCATTTTCATTATCTTTAGATTTATTTATATCAACCCATTTAATTGCCTTTAAACAAGTTTCTAATTGTGTAATTAATTTTGATGGTCTCTCAATTGATCTAATATATGCAGGTAAAAATTTAGTATTATTCAAATTACGTAAAATTAAATTTACTGAATGTCTTAAACTTGTTGTATAGAATAATTCAATTAATGAAATAAAATTTTGGTTATCAATTAATATTGAAGATGAAAGTAAATTAAATAAAGATTTTTCATTATCATTAAATTTATTAGTGTTATTAGTACTATTATTATTATTATTTGTAATATATTCTTGAAGTGGGAATAGTAGTAAATTTTTAGATTGTATTTGAATTATATTTTGACAACGTTTAATTAAAATTTGAGAAAATTGAATATAATCTCTAATTAATTTAATTAATACTAAATTTGGATTAGAAAGTTCACTATAAGTTGTAAATTCATTCAATAAAATTGATAAATTGTACAAATATTTGAAAGACTTTGATGATAAATTATTTTCAGATTTATCAATTTCTTCAATTTTATTAATTAAGTAAATGGCAAATGTTAAAAATCTTAATAATTTATTTGTTTGATGAACTTTTTTTAAGGCAATTTGTAATTCAATACATTCATTATAAGGTTTAATAATTTCATTATCTAATCTTTGAAACGAATTATTTAATTGATTGATTGATGGTTGAATTAATTGAACTTCATCTTTAAATTTATTAATTTGACTAAATTCATTAATTAATATTTTAGAATTGTTTTTAACATTATCATCTATCTTAGAATTTAAATCTTTAATATCAAAATTAAGCTTTTTAATTGATGTTTCAAGCTCTATTTCAGAATCTTGAGTATTATTCGTCTCCAATAATAATTTATTAGCAATATCTCCAGCATTAAAATCCTTTGATAAAAACTCACTATATTCAGATAAATCCTGCATAATTACTTGATACAATCTATTTATCTAAAAGCTACTGTATAAAAGAGAGGTAAATCTAGATGGTGAAAAAGATATTTCAGGTAATGTTTATATCTTCAAAATATGTACTACATATTCAAATTTCCATCTGATTGATCTGTTTTCTAACCACAAAGTTTAAGTTGTGATTACGTAATATCATGAATATCTTTTTATTTTCATGTTTTTTTTTATTTAATTTCTTTTTTATTTTTTATTTTTATTTTTTTTTTTTCACTGTAATGAATAATTAAAAAAACTTAAACTTGGTTTTTTTTTTTGTTTTCATTCAATAGTGTCATAGTATTAGAGAACGCAAAATAAAGAAAAATGGGATTTACATTTGGATTTACAGAGGATATTGAAGAAAATGAGTTGGATGAAGGAAGAAATGGAAACTATCAATCTGAAAAATTTGTAAATCCAATTGATAATGTTAAAATTCTACAAGAACCACAATTATATTCTCTTGAAAAGCTTATAGAATTATCATTTATGGATTCACGTATAACATATGAGCCTGTTAAGATTTCAGATGATTTGACAATTTATAGAAGAGAGTTATTCGATGTAAGACATCAATTAATGATGGAGGACGATACAACAGGTAATGTTAACAAGGAAGAATTTAATATATTAATCGGTGAAACAGGAGAAGACTTAAAAAATGGTGTTTATGAAGGTGGATTGAAAAGTTGGGAATGTTCGTTTGATATGATTTCAAAATTGAAAGATACTAACATTGTTGAAAATTTATTAAATACTAACTCTAAATTCAATGTTGTGGAATTAGGTTGTGGTACTTCATTACCAACTTTGTACATTTTAAAGAAAATATTTACTAATCATAATAATAATGAACCAATATCAATTATATTAAGTGATTATAATTTTGATGTCTTGAGATTAGTCACATTACCTAATATTTTACTAAATTGGTGTTTTACAGTTTTGAATGATGAAGAATTAAGTATATTGCAACAAAGAAATGGAATTGATGGGAACATAAGGGATGGGGAGATTGATGTTACTAAGAATTTATTAAACAAATTTATTGAATGGATGAAAGAAAGAAAAATTGAAATAAATTTTATTTCTGGTTCATGGTGCAGGAAATTTATGAATATTATCAGTAATGTTATTCCGAATATAGACAATGAAATCAACATTTTTATGACAAGTGAAACTATTTACTCTTTGGATATTTTACCTGTAATAAGTGAGATAATGATTGAATTGGCTGCTAAAAATAGAAAAGGAGTTACACTTTTAAGTGCTAAAGATATATATTTTGGTGTAGGTGGAAGTATTGTTGAATGTCTTTCATATCTAGAATCTCGTGGTGCCAGTGTTGAGACAACTTCAATTGCTGGTAGTTTTAAGAGGAGTGTGCTTTCTATAAATATATAAAAGATGTAAAAACAAATAATTGCTAATCATTTCAGAAACTTCTATAACAACAGCATTTAGAAAAATCCGTTAACATCGCGTTTGAGCACTGTGTTGCTATTTTTATATTTCAGTGGCACTTTTTATTTTTTTTTGAAGGGAATCTGCACCGAACGTGAATTTATTTTTATTTAACTGTGTAAAAATGTTATTATTTTGATACACGGGATCAAAGAACAAACTTGTACATAACTGTTATATTTTTAGGGCTTTTATACATCTTTGATAAATCTTGTTAATCTACACGTTTTCACCTGTTTTTTTTTTGTGCAAGAACTAACATCATTAGTAGAAAAAGAAGTTTTGATTTTCCTTTTTTATTTCTATACTTTTAGATGATCACAAGAGATACAAAAATGTGCAGCACGAATCGAAAAAACATCCATATGAAGACCAAAGATCCATTAAATAAAACTGAATTACAATCACCTATGCATATCGAATCAAAATTCAAAAGTATCAACACGAATGAGGAAGTAGATAATGATTCCCTTCCCATCAAAATAATCAACAACAACAACAATAATAATAATAATAATAATAATAATAACTTTACTAACCCCAATAAGATTATTGATTTCAGATCTCCAAACTCTTCACCTTTTTTATCAACGAGAAAATCAAAGAATTTGAAGAATTTGCAATTAAATTTATCTAATTCATCATCACCTAGAAACATTTCTAATATTATTTCAACTACAGCAATATCAAATGATATACCCACTAATACTAATAGTGTACCATTTCCTGTTCAAAAATATGAAACTAATGAATTATCTTCATCAGCAGTTAAAACACCAATAATGAGTAGGACTCCAACACCAACAGGTAGTAATCCTGTTTCAATATCACCATTTTCTCATCAAAAACCATTGCAACATTTTAGAAGAATGACATCGCATAATTCAAGATCACCATCAAGTTCTTCGATAGGAAGTCATAACAATGGTTTAAATAATAATGAAAACAATAATAACATAACGTTAAATAATAATCAACGAAAAAGAAGTACGACTACACTAGCTATAAATATACCACCTATTAACGATTTTAAATCAGGTACTGATAGTGAAGATAGTTGTGGTCCAATATCAAGCATAGCCCCAAATAAAAATTATGGTGATCTACTAATAAATAAAATTACAGATAAAACAACAAATGATATTAATAATATGGATTCAAATTATAAAATGAAACCATTAGATAAAAAATACACAGATAAAACAGCAAATTTAAACAATAAAAAAATACCTAACTTACCATTTGAAAAACCACAACCATTATTTGATAATAATAATGAATATACTTTACATTTATCGCCAAATTCATTTCAATCACCTTCAAGTTTACTCACTTCAAAATCTTTAGTTCAATCATCATCTGCACCTGTTGAAATTAATTATTCATCTCAAATAAAACCACAAACTATAATGCATTCTTTTGATGAATCAAGAATTGAAACTTCTAATAGTGAAAATTTTAAATTTGCTTATCCAAATGGTCCAATTTGCGTTTTAGAACCAAACTTATTTTTATATTCAGAACCAACATTTGAGGAAATTACTGATTTTGATGTAGTTATTAATGTTGCTCAAGAGATAAAAGATTTTTCAAATCAAATAAATGAAATCAATAAAGTTACCGATTCACCCTATGTTTCATCAGTATTACCATCATCATCATCATCATCATCATCATCATCATCTACTTCATCATTATCATCGATAACAAATGATTTACAAAATTTTGAAAAAATTACAATTGATTCTTTTGATCGAGAAAAATTAACTATAAACAAGAAAAACAAAAGAAATATTGAATACTATTTTATACCGTGGACGCATACATCAAGGTTAACATCAGATTTCCCTTATTTGACATCATTAATTGACAAGTCTTTGAAAAATAGTAAAAAAGTGCTTATTCACTGTCAATGTGGTGTTAGTAGATCTGCGTCATTAATAATGGCTTACTTTATGAAAATTCATGGAAATGGATATAATGATGCATATTTAAGATTAAAAAAAATTGTTCCACAAATTAGTCCAAATCTCAGTTTAATTTATGAATTGATAGAATGGGGAGAATGGTTAGATAAAGGTCAACCAGATCAACAAAAATGAAATTTATCAAATTCATCAGCAATTATGTATAAAATACATTGGTTTAATTATATTTATATAAAAAATATGCTTTTTTTATATATTGTAGATTATATTGTTTATGGTTTAGCAATTTTGAAAAATAAAATAATATTTATTACTTAGGATAAAAATAAAATTTCGATTATAAATTAAATTTGAAAAATTGTATTGTTGTAATTGTTCTCTTATATTGAAAAAAACCTTCAAACTTTGCTGCGCAAGAGAGGGAACAAATGGCAATTTCCAATTAAATATTAAAAAAAAGAAAAGAAAAAAAAAAAGAAAAGCTCAGCGCTTTTTGTTCATACATAGACAACTAACATCATTTTGTTTCTCTACTCTTTTACAATTAAACACTTAAACAAAATTGTCATTCAAGAATTATATTTATAAGCATGTCTGGAAATCCATATAGACGACAAGGAGGTCCTCCATCACAAAATGGACAACAAGGAGGAATGAATAATGGTGGTGGTTATTACAATAGAATGTCAAACTCTCAATATCATCATAATTTACATAATAACCACAATAACCATAATAATCACAACTATAATAGTCATAATAACCATAACAATCATAATAGTCATAATTACAATCGTCATATGAGCTACAATCGTAATCATTATAATCATGGATATAATACTCAATATGATTCACGTCACAATCCATACCATTCACAACACTCAAATTCTCGATATCATCCACAGCATTCACAGTATCCTTCTAATGGAATAAATAATAATATTAATACTAAAATAAATAACAATATATCTTCACCACATCGTTCATTTTCTTCTTCCTCTGGAGGAACTAATCCTGCAGCAATTTTGTCACATTCACAATCGCAATCACAACTTCAATCTCAACCTCAATCCCAAGCGCAAAATCTTCCTGATTCATCCAGTACTCCTGTTACTAGTGAAAATACTGTAAAGAATATTATACATGAAGAAATATTAAAAAGCAAAGATAAACCATCTTTAGTCAAGAATGCACAACTTTTGAGTAGCAGAAGAAGTACAGAAACTGAACCGATTTCTTCAACTCCACCTTCACATTCTCATCAACGTTCTAATTTACAAACACCAAAATCATTAACAACCGAAAATAACATTTCAATTAAGTATGAAGATAGATTAAAGAGAAAACCATTAGATATTAATAGTTTACAACCAATGAAAAAGAAAAAATTGGTGCCATCTAAAACTGATAATGATTCCAAAACAACCGAAAAAGGGGAATATAAAAAGAATTTAATTAAAGAAGATGAAACCAAAATGGAAGAAACTGAAATTAAAGGAAAAAGAGTGAAAGGAGATGATTTGAACGAGGATGGAGTAAATGAAAATGAATTAAAGGAAGATAATCTAAAAAGTAATAATTTAAAAGATGATAATCTAAAAGGTGATAATGTAGAAGATAATATAGTAAAGAATAGAGAAATGTTAAATGATACTGGGAACTCTATTTCAAATATAAAATCTGAAACTATTAAAAGTTCTGAAAGAATTGATAAGGAAGTTAAAAATGATGAGTTGAATAAATTTTCAAAAGGTAACAATGAAAATTCAAATAAAAGTTCAAATTTGACAATATCTGAAACAAAAGAAAATGAAATTCATAATGAAAGAAAAATAAAAGATGAAAAAGATGGAAAGGATGAACATGAGAAAACTGAATCAATAGATGTTGTGAGTAAAAAAATACCAGTTGACAATAATCAGCTTATTTCAGATGAAGATGAACCTATTCACGCAAAATCAAGAAATGTGTCTGCTGATATTCCGATCCCTTCGGTAATCCAAGAATCTGAAGAAGAAACAGATTTTGAAGATACCATACCTGTGCCTTCCAGGAAGACTAGAAGATTGCATAGAATTTTACAAACCTCTGAATTAAATGATGATGAGAAAGAGCTTTCATCTAAAGATTTGAATGAAAATAAGTCAAATAGATTATCTGTTCCTAAAAAGAATTTAAATACATCAAGTTCAACATCTCGCTCTTCCCGATCTCAATCACCAAAGCAAAGAAAAACATCTCGTATTGGACGTGACGCTTCAGGTCGTACACTTTTACAAAGAATGTGTGCTAAAGGTAATTATGATGAAGTTAAAAGATTAATAGATGAGGGTCAAAATATTAATGATGCAGATTTTGCCGGTATAACACCCCTTCATGAAGCTGCTCTTGAAGGTTATTATGAAATTACAGAATTATTACTTGATCATGGTGCAGAAATAAACGTTCAAAGCGGACAAATGGATAAAGATACTCCTTTAATTGATGCCGTTTCAAACTTACATTTAAAAGTTGTTCAATTATTACTCAAAAGAGGTGCAAATCCAACAATTGAAAATGCACAAGGTGATAATGCATTGGACTCATTAGAAAATGCAATGAAAGAATATGATACTAATGATGATGAAGATGGTGAAATTTTAGCTAACTCGAAAAAGATTAGAAAATTATTGAATCAGTATATTAAAAATTTTGAAAATACTAATAATAACAAGGCTCATATCATAAAGTCGAAAAGGAAACATGAAAGATCAAATTCTAACATAATTGAAGATGATCAACATTCGTATGCAATTTTAAGAAAGGGAGGTTCGAACTCTCTTCAGGAAAGGATTAGTGCTAATGATGTTACATTTGTGCTTAATTATGTTTCAAGTATGAATGGCAAAAAGATTCCTGCAGAAGCTTTATTACTTGCTTCTAAGTTGGGATTTCCTGATATTGCTAGTTTATTAATTGCTTTTGGTGCTGATATTAATTTTAAAGATAAAAATGGTTTAACTCCATTGATATTAGCTGTTGGTAAAGGCCATTTAGAGATGGTTAAATTGTTGTTGTCAAATCAAGCTGATGTCACATTAACTGATAATCAAGAAAGGAATGCGTTAGATATATTGGAAGAAAAAGGTTTGACTGATTCTGAAGAATATAAATTAATTTATGCAAAAATTAAAGAAGCACAAACTTTAGATGATGATAAGATGGATGTTGATACTAAAGAAAAAAATGAAAGTGATAAAGAATATTATAGCGAACAAGAGAATTCTAGAAACAAAATTGGAAAGGATGAACTGGAAAGTCTTGATAATGAAAATGCTGCTGAAGAAGCTTTTCATGATTTGAATATAGATAAAAAGAAAAATTTATCAAAGAGAAGAAAACTTTCGATGGGAGAGATAGATGATATCAAAGTTAAAGATAACGATGATGAAGCAATTGAAGAAGAAGATGATCATCATCATCATCATATAACCAAAAAGCCAAAAAATTCAGAGAAAAATACACTTTCCCCTTCCCCATCGCCATCTCCTTCTATTAAGAAACCATTGAGTATGAGAAAGAAAAAACATGAAGAAGAGATTGAAGAAAAGAAGCCTGTTGAACCAACACCTGAAGAATTAGAAGCACAAAAACAAAAAGAACTTGAAGCCCAAAAAGCAAGAGAAGCATTAGAACACCAAAGACTTGAAAGAAAGAAATTAAAACAACAAGAGATAGCTAAAAGGATTGATGCCTTTGAAAAGCAACGTGAAGAGGAAAAGAAGGCGTTGGAAAGAGAAACTTTAGAAAAGAAACGTAAAGAAGAAGAAGAGCATAATAAGTTATTATTGGAAGAGGAAGAAAATAGAAAGAAGGAGGAACTCAAGCATAATATTGAAAAGAAAAAATTAATTAGAAGTTATTATCCATTTGGTTTAAGAAACGCTATCTTCAACAAAAAATTAACTCAAGAAGAGATTGAAAAATATTTACCACTTTATGTCTTTACTATTGATAATGAGAAATATATAATTGATTTACAGATAAACCTGATATTAGGAGTTGAGAATTTGTATCATAAATATCCTCAGTTACATAAGAAGAAGATTAAATTTGAAGATAAGAAAAAGATTTGGAACTTTTTATGGCCATTAATTGGATCTTTCAATGATAAAGATATATCAATTGATAAATTACAAAAAGTATATAAAACAGAAGGTGATAATTTTAGTGAATTAATCATTAATTGGGTTAACTTAGAAGATTTTAAAAAGCTAATTAACAAGGATGAAGAATTGAAAATTGTTGAAAAATGTATGGAACAAAATGGATATTGTCGAGCTTCCATTTCAAATAGTGATAGTCCTCCAATTGAAGTAGTAAATGCAAAAAAGGGTGTAATCGATTTAGATGAAACAGCAGGCAAAATAAGTAATAATGACATACCCCTAAAATTTGGCAGAAGAACCAGAATTGCGTTAAAGATGATGAATAAGCCTTTATGGTAATTACATTAATTCAACTGTTTGGCTTGTATTACTAGTATAAAAAGTGTAATATAATGTATAATCTCCTCTATATAGTACTATGTATTTATTTTTATTTGTTTATTTATTTAATTACTTGATGAAACTTTTGTACTTTATTTATTTTTTTTATTTTATTTATTTTTTTAATACAATTGTGGTGTCGCGGTGCAGAGATGTGTACTACTCTAGTTATTTTGTTTTCTTTTTTTTTGGTGAGAATAATTAAATGTAAATAAATATGAGCAAAAAGAACTGGAATGAGCGACAATCAAATTGCAAAATTACAAAAATCACAGTGATGGAGTGTGCTCAGGTCTTCAAGATTTAAATTATTAATATAAACAAAGCAACTTAGAAGATTTTATGCAAGTACTTCATAATATTGTTAGTTGATAAGAATAGAATTAATTTTTTATTTATCAAATACTTGAAGGTGACAAAATATAAATAAATAAATAATTTTATTTGAGATTTTGAAAGTATAAAATCGGGCTATTTAAAAATACAGATTGTTAAAGAGAAAAAAAAGTCACCAGATTTTATCAATAATATTAAGTTTACGAATATCTTCTGATAAAGTGATCTAATTCTTTATGTTAATTTAGTTATTGAATGGAATAGGATGAATCTAGCAACACAATTCCAACAATCAACAAGTGCACCTAATGCACATCCCGCTGGTGTTGTTGATTCGCCACAACAAGCAACGGCTCAATTTAATAACTCACAATTTTTACTTCAACAACAGCAACAACAGGAGCAATCACAATCACAAAATTCATTACAACAACAACAATTTTTTGACAATAATACATTAGATCAGTTTGGTCAAGCGCATGGACAGAATTCAAATGATGGCGGCTTAAATCCTTCTAAATTATTAACTCAAAACAATTTTCCATCAAATTATAGAGCCAATAATACAAATAATAATCAACAACAAACATCACAACAGTTGCATAGTTTACAACTGCAATTACAGCAATTACAACTTCAACAACAATTACAACAACAAAAGCAAGGTTCAAATATACAGCAAAATTCAAATTCAGCACAGCAACAAAATTCTAATCTTAATGTTAATCAACAAGTTCCAAATTCCAATCAAAATCAATTTGCACAACAATTATTAATTCAACAATTGCAATCACAATATGCTATGTCACATATGACACCACAAATGCAACCATCATTATTACAATCTTTAAATCAACCGTCAATGTATGAAATAGATTTTAAGAATATTCCAGTTGATCAAACCACATTAAATTCACTTCATTGGCAACATCAAACCCAATTGGTTAATGTTTCAAGACAATCAAATGTATCTCATTTTTATGCAAGGCAAGCTGCAAGTTCATCTAGAAAAAATCAATTAAATAATAATGTTAATAATAATAATAATAATAATAATAATAATAATAATAATAATAATTCACAACATGAAAATTCAAGTTTAACTTTAATTGATATTACCAAAAATTTATTAACAAATGTTGTTAAACAGCAAGAAATTGCCAGTACACAAGCTGCAATTCAAGCAGCTGAAAATTCTAAAGGTGGTGTTAATACTCCTACATTATCAAATGCTGTAATTGCTAGGAAAACAGGTTCACTTGAAGCTGATGCAGTTGATGAAGAAGAGGAAGATCAAAGGATTAGAATTAAAGAAAATAATACACAATTATGGACAGGATTAGATTTAAGTGGACAAATGATGAATACAATATCTGATAAATTATTTAGATATTCATTTTTAAGAAGGCTATATATTAATGGTAATAATATTAAAAATTTACCAAAATCAATTGGAACTTTAAAAAGTTTAAGAGTTTTAGATATTTCAAGTAATAAATTAACAGTATTACCATCTGAACTTGGTATGTTATTTAATTTAAGATATTTATATTTATTTGATAATGATATTAAAGAAATACCTGATCAATTTGGTAATTTAGTTTCATTAGAATTTTTAGGAATTGAAGGTAATATAAATTTGAATAAAGATGTTATATCAATTATTGCTAAAAAAGGTACAAGAGGATTAATAATTCATCTTAGAGATGAATGTATTAAAATTAAAGCACCAGAACCAAGAAAATGGATTTCAATTGGAGAAGATGGGGAACCAATGATTAAAGAAGATGAAATGAAGCCAGTTACAGAAGTTGATTTACATTTAAAGGAAAATAATTCATTTACATTAATGAGTTATAATACATTATGTCAACATTATGCAACACCAAAAATGTATAAATATACACCATCATGGGCACTTAATTGGGAATATAGACGTGAGAAATTAACTGAAGAAATTTCACTTTATTCAGCTAATATTATATGTTTACAAGAAGTTGAATCAAGGACATATGAAGAATATTGGGTTCCATTTATGTTAAATAAAGGATATCATGGTATATTTCATTGTAAAAGTCGTGCAAAGACAATGAATGAAAAGGGTGCTAAAAGAGTTGATGGATGTGCAACATTTTATCAAACTGATGTTTTTGAATTAATTGATAAGAAAGTACTTGAATATGGTAGATTAGTTATTAGTCAAGAAAAATTTAAAAAAACTGATGATATTTTTAATAGATTTATGAATAAAGATAATATTGCATCTATTAGTATATTACAACATATTAATAGTGGTAAGAAATTAATTGTTGCAAATACGCATTTACATTGGGATCCTGAATATAATGATGTTAAAGCAATGCAAGTTGCAGTTTTACTTGAAGAATTACAAGGTGTTAGTAAAAAATATATTAATAGTAGGGATGATATTAATAAAATTCCATTAATTATTTGTGGTGATTTTAATTCACAAATTGATTCAGCAGTTTATCAATTTATTTCACAAGGTTTATGTAAAGATCATTATGATTTAAAAGATCGTGATTATGGTAAATTTACTAGTGAAGGATTATCACATCCATTTCATTTACGTAGTGCATATGATATAATTGGTGAATTACCATTTACTAATTTTACACCAACATTTACTGAAGTAATTGATTATATTTGGTATTCAACTGCTACATTATCAGTTAAAGGATTATTAGGTGAAATGGATAAAAATTATACAAATCAATTAATTGGATTTCCAACATCAAATTGTCCATCTGATCATATTTCATTAATTAGTAAATTTGAATTTAAAAAGCAAGCAAATGATAAAAGGATCAAAGCAGATTTTGGTAATAGTGGAGGATCAAGAAAGACTTGATTAAGTAAATAGGTGTTTATTTTTTTTTTTTGTTGTTGTATGTAGTGTAAGTAATGAAATTATGTACTGTATAATAAATGATTATTATAATTATAAGAAGGAAAATAAATAAGTAATCAACGCTGATAACGGTAATAATACTAAATATTGAATAGAAAAGTTTGGGTCGATCGACTGCTGTAGAACTATTAATCAAATGACGTAATTAGAAAAAAAAAGAAAAAAAAAAGAAAAAAAAAACAAAAGCCGAAAAGCGGAGATGTTCCTATTAAATTTATCAACCGTTTAAAATAACAGAAATTTGACATTGTGTAAATCTGAGACTAGTAAAGTCCCAAAGAGGGAAGTGGGGGTGTCAAAATAGACAATCAAATTGGGAGGGACTCTACAAAAAAAAGATTATATTAGTTGATTTGTTTGATTATTTGGTTGGTTGTATTGTATATAACAAAAGATTAACCGTTTTCTCTTCTATCTTTTCTTTTCTTTTCTTTTCTTTTCTCCTGATTTGAAAGAAATTGATATGAATCACTCATTCTTGATTTACTATTCAATATCATTAATAGTAATTTTATCATTCTTATTTTATTTAAACAACAATTATTTTATAATTATATCGGAATTCCGAAATTTTTTTAAAAATTATAATATCGATAATTATAATATAATTAAACACACCCCATCTTTAACAATGTCAACAACAACTGCTGCAACAACTGCTAATCTTTTAGTGTCAGCAATTTCAAATTCAATTAAAAAACCTTTAACTTCAAGTTTAATTCATTCATTACCAGAAATTCCATCATCTTATTATAATAATAATAATAATAATAATAATAAAACTAGTGAAATTTTACAAACTCAATTAAATCCTTATCTTTTAAATAATTTATCTGAATCAAATTCAATTTTAAATAATAGACAATTAGTTACTTTAAATGATGTTAAAAATCCTTTAAAAACTTGTACAATTTCATCTTATAATATATTATCAAGACATTACCTTTGGGAAAGTCTTTATAATTATTTACCTTTAAATTATACAAATTGGAATAATAGATTTGATAGATTAAATAAAAATTTTATTGATTTAACAAATTTATCTGATATTTTATGCTTTCAAGAAATGGAATATCAAATTTATAAAGATTTTTGGAATGAAAAATTTAAATCAATAGGTTTTAGTTCAATCTTTCAAAAAAAGCCAAAACCAAATTATTGGAAAATATCTTCAAATATGATGGATGGTGTTTCAATTTTTTTTAATGATTCAAAATTTGAATTATTAAATTATGAAAAAATTAATTTTTCAAATTATTTTAAAAATTCTTTCTTATTTGATCAAACTTTAGATATTCAATCAAGACTTAATATTAGAAATACAGTTGCAGTAATTGCAGTTTTAAAACATAAATTTACAAATCAAATTATATTTATTTCAAATACTCATTTATATTGGTCTCCAAAACATGATGATGTTAAATTAATGCAAACTTATTTATTAACAAAATTAATTAAAAATTCAATTATGAGATTTTATAAAATTTCAATTAATGAAGTTGATAATTTAATTAATCAAAAAAATGGCCCAAATATAATTATGGTAGGAGATTTTAATTCAAATCCAAATTCAATGGTTTATAAATTTATGTCAAATGGTTTAATTAATAAAAATTCAGAATTAAATTTTACTCAAAATTATGGCTCAAATTTTGAAAATTCAATTATTAATAATTTAGGTATATTCAAATCACCTTATACAAATTTATATAAAAATGGTTTATTTACAAAAACAACTTTTACCCCAAAATATAAAGATATTATAGATTATATTTGGTTTGCTGATGATAATAAAAATTTTAAATTTACAAAAGTTTTAGGTGATGTAGATCCTGATTATTTAAAAAATTTTAAAGGATTCCCAAATAATGATTTCCCAAGTGATCATATACCAATACTTACTCAAATAGAATTTAACTAATAATTAATTGGTGTATTCATCTCTGTTATCTCTTTTCATATTTTCTTATCTCCTTTTTTTTTTTTTTTTTTTCATAAACTTGGCTTTTTTTTCATAGAGGGTTTTCATCATATATCCATTATTATCATTATTGGATTTTTTTTATTTATTTTCTGTAATATTTTGGTTTTATATCTCTTTCATTTATATATATATATATATATATAATTTAATGTACTATATTCTTTTTATTAAACTTAAATTGATTATATAATTTTTCATGAGCTTGAATATAATGTGTAAGGCGAGCCAATCTTGATAGTTTGATTTGTAATTTTTATTTTTACTATCAATAAAATTATATATATTATATAGAATGTGCAATAATTTTTGTTGTATATTATATAACATAGACCATGTCACAAAGTAGGCATTTTACAAGAAAAAAAATAGCTAAAGTTGTTAAAGATACTGCATCATTTAATTCGGAAATTAAAAAATTCGATATAGAAAATAAGTCAAAATTAAATTCAACTATAAAAATTGAAAAACCTTTAAATAAAAATAAGAAAAGAACAATTAATCATATTAAATTAGAATATGAAAATAATGAATTTGATAATGATGAAAAATTCAAAAATATTTCTTTATTACCTGAAAATTTCTTCCCAATGTATAATAAAATTAAAGAAATGAGAGAATTAATAATTACTCCAGTTGATTTAGTTGGTTGTATTAGAATACCATTAATTTTAAAATATATTACAAATAAATTCAAATCTAATTCAAATTTTAAACAAATTGATTTAAAGGATTTACCAAATTTGAAAAAAGAATTTGATTTTCTCAAAATTGATTCAAAAAATGATAGATTTCAATTATTAGTTACATTATTATTTTCATCACAAACAAAAGATGAAATAAATTTTACTGTTATGCAAAAATTACATTTACATTATTTAAATTTAGGTTATATAGATGGTTTATCAATTAAATCTATTTTAAATACTTCAGAAATGGAATTAAATGATTTAATTTTTCAAATTGGATTTCATAAAAGAAAAGCATCTTATTTATTAGAAACTACTAAAATTTTATCTGAAAATTATAATAATGATATACCCAAAACTATTGATGAATTAATTAAATTAAAAGGGATTGGTTATAAAATGGGTAATTTAATTTTACAAGGTGCATGGAATATAACAACAGGTATTAGTGTTGATACTCATATGGTTAGACTTTGTAATTTATACAATTGGTATAAAGATAAAAATCCTGAAAATGTTAGAAAGTTTTTAGAATCTGCTTTAATTAATCATAAAGAAATTTGGAATGAAATTAATCCCGTTTTAGTAGGATTTGGCCAGAGTATTTGTACACCCGTTAGTCGTAGATGTGATCTTTGTTTATTATCTTCAATTAATGATAAAAATGATGTTTTATGTCCTGCAATTGATAAAAGATTATTATTGCGTGTTAAAAATGGTTTCGAAAATGAAGATCGTAAAATTAGAGGTGATTTAGAGAAATTATTAGAATATAAAAATAGCTAAGTAAAAATTGTTTTCATTCTTTTTTTTTATATTATCGGTTTGATCTCAATTTCTGTTGAAATACTTATAAATTGATCTTGCCAAACTAACGGTAATGAATATTTTAAATTACCACGTAGAATTAATTTATATTTAGAATTCAGAATTTTTATCCATTGATCATGAGATAATTCTTTTCCATGATAAATAAAATTTTTACCAGGTTGATATAATTTTAATTGTGCTATTCTATCATGTGGTTTAATTTTATTTGAATGCCTCCATTCTTCCCAAACTTCAGACCATGTTGGTAAATTTAACAGTCCATCAAATTTTAAAGGCGTTAAAAATTTATTTGAATTACCTAAAAGTATAGTAATTTCAGAAATTTTAGCTTTTGCATCATTTTTACCTTCATCTAGATTATCTTTATTATTTTTATTATCCTTTTTATTCGTATCATCTAAATTAATTTCATCTGTTACTAAAAAAACATCTAAATCTAAATTCCAAATATTAATATCTTGTAAATTTAAATTTGAAGCTTTTGATTCAATATCGAGTAATAATATTTCATCACTAACCAATATATTATTTAAATTCACAACTTCAAAATTCATTAGAGTATTATCAAAATTTTTTAATACAAATATTTTTAAAAATGAACAAAATATTAATAGAAAAACAAACAAGTAAATTGCAGATAATACAAATTTTAGAAATAAATTTTGTCTATAATACATTGATTTATAATCATGTGGTGAATTATTCCCATTATTATTATCATCATTAATTATTTGATAATCGTCAATTGAATCATAATATGGATATTTTATACTACCATAATTATCATACCTTAAGTGTTTTAATTTTAAATTTGGACCATGATGAATTCTATCATTATTTTGTTTTTTTATATTATCAATAAAATTAGAATTAGTATTATTTTTAAATTTTTTATTATTAGGATCTGTTGAATAAAATTTAAGCTCATATCTATCTTTTAGTTTATATTTTTTCTTATATGGTTTTGCCAAAAATGATTCAGCATCTGTTAATCCTGTATGTTCATCTGATAAATCTTCAAATGTATTTCTATTATTTTTATTCTCGTTTGTATTCTCTCCAATTGAATTTTCTTCAATTATTTCATCTTCTAATTCGTTTGGTTGAAATCCATCCATATTATCATAAAATTCATTGTCAAAGTTATTCTTTGATCTTCTATATAAACTTATTTTAGAATATCCAATATTTGAAAGGTTTTGATTACTGTTGTTATTGTTATTGTTACATCCATTGATATTGTTATTATTAAATATTTTTTGAGAAACTTGTCTAACTTTTGAATATGATGGGGAAACTGATAAGTTATTTGGATAATGAGATTGCCTTTTCGAACTTGGTGATTTATTACCATTTGAATTAAAATAATAAGGAGCATCATTTGTTGTAATAATTGTTGAAATTGATTGACTATCAAGAAAATCTAACTCGTTATTATGATTAGGTTGATTATTAGAATTTATAAATTGATTTGCATAATTTTCCTTTAATAATTGATTATTAAGAGAGACAACATTTGATAATTTTCGTTGAATTTTATGATCATTTAAACTCATTATATCAACAGAATTAATATCATTAAATATAAATGACTCATTATCTTCTCTGTTATTATTAATAATCCCAGTATTAGAATTTATCATAGTCACCTTAGGGTTATTATTATGATTAATATAAGTTATTTCAGGGTTATTTGAATAAACAGACTGTTGATAAACTGAGTTTAAATCATCCCTTGTATTAAAATCACGGGGACAAGTACCTTTTAATGTGTCATTATTATTGAGTCGTATATCGTCAAAATCAAGTACGCTATATGCATCAGTATAAACAGTTTGTAGAGTATTTATACTACCAGTTTTTTGTAGTGTATTAGTTGAGCTATTATTAGGGGTTGTTAAATTATTGACAACATTGTAGTTGCTATTATTATTAGTAGTAGTTGTAGTTGTGGTGTTATTATTAGTTATGGTATTACCAGTATTATTATTGGTGTTGTTGTAGTCGTTGTTGTTGTTGCTGTTGCTGTTATTTAAGAGAGGAGTAATGCTTGATGTTGGAGATGTTACCGTTATATTATTAAATAAAGCATCCTTTGAATTTTTATTAGATTTATCGTTTTCAATTAATTCAATCTTCAGTTTTGCAGTTTTAATACTTGTTTCCCTTTCATTATTTAAAATATTTTGTGATATAAAAGTTAATGATGGGAATCTTATTGGTTCAAGTGTTTTTTTTAGATTTTCACTTATTTCTTTACCCTGATCATTTATAGTACCTAAATTTTTCTCTCGTACAGTTGATATGGATTCTTTTGATGATAACGAATGTGATAATGACGATGTCATCTATTAATAAATTATTGTTCTAATGGTATTTATGTAGCGTTTTAAAAATAGAATAATAATATATTATTGTATATCTTTTACTTTTAATTGAAACAAATATGCCCATATATCTATAAATATTTAAATATATGATCATTCAATATATCAGACAGTTTGCTTTGACATCAAATGAAATTTGAGCTCATCGGTGGAAACACAAACAATCCACTGTATCTGTCATAACCAACCACATAATATAAAATACTGAACGTTTAAAGAAAAACCGTTAAATTCATGTATGTCTTGCAGAGTTTTAGTTTATTTCCCTCGCGAGGCTGTTTATACTAACAAGTTATATAATAATATTACTAATTACTAATTACTATTTATTTATTTAACGGAAACCAACAAATCCTGATTATGGAGTAAAAGAAGGTCTTTGAAATCGCAATTGAAGGAATGGAGTCATCTCCCAGTCAGTTTTTACCTGTTCTATAACACAGAGGCATCTCTTAGCCCAAAGATTGGTGGCTGATATATACACCAAACTATTATTGAGATTAAAAAATGCCTTAGTTGATGTCGATCTTATATTTCTTTGTTCATCTACATCAGTATCTTTCCCATTTAAATTAGGATTTCTAATGAAAAAAAGCAAAACAATAGCTGCCGTACAAATAATATCAGGTGTACAAAACTCAAAGTTTTGAAATTTAAAACTTTTACCATATAATATAACCAATTTATTTATATTAATAGCACTTTCAAAGCAAATCCTTTTATGTAATACAATTTGATCTTCAGTAAATTGTTGTGGAGTTTCATATGTTCTAATGAAAAAGATTTTATTTAATAATATTTTGATATACTGAAATTTTAATTGGAAAACGAAAATTCCAGGTGATATTTTATCTCTATTTTGACTTAAAAATATTGAAACTAATGTTAAATATCCAGGAAATGTATTCTCAAATTGTATTAATTCAATATTTGCTTTATTTACAATAAATTCTAATTCTGATGGTATTGAAGGTTTAAAACATAAATAAATATGATCTAATGGTTTCGATGTAATTATCCATAATTCAATTGAATATGTTACTAATGAAAAACATCTTGTATACATTTTACATATATTATTAGAATTATTATTTAAAATAAATGAATTCTCATAATTATTATTCTTAATATTTGGATTTTCCCATATTTCATATTCTGGGAATCCTATTTCATTTGGAACCATACTTATCATTGAATCAGATCTTAAAAAAACAGGTCTACCAATTATATTATTAATTGACCTTTCTAATAAATACATAGCCCAAAATACAATTCTTCTTTGTTCAATTTCTTCATTTGATAAAATATCACTATTTATAACAAGTTGATCTCCAATATTTAAACCTAATGAATAAGCAGTACTTATTCCAGCTCCATTAAAATAAAAAGATAATGCATCTTCATTTAAATAAATATAAAATAATGATAAAAGACCACATGTCTGTACAGTTGAAATAGTGGGATTACAAATTTCACTTTGTAATAAAACTCTTGCCCTTTTAGCATATTGATTGCTTATTGAAAATTTCATATCTTTGTTATTAGAATCGAAAAGTGTTCCAATTGCAAGTATTACATTTTGTAAACTTTTAGTGATAAAATTAGAATTTCGTTCAGATTCAGGAAGTTTTAATTGTTTATAAAACATTTCCTTCCAAACAAAAACTAATGTTGAATTTTGAAAGGCAAAATATAAATCATATAAATAATTCTCAAATTCAGGTCTTAATCCTAATTCTAAAGCTTCAAATTCTTGTTTTTTTATTAATGGTCTAGTATCGATTAATGGTTTATCATTCAGAGTAATTGAAATAGTCGATCTGGGTCCATAATATCTATGAAAATAACCTTCTATAGCTTTAAATTTCCCAGAACAATCAATTAATTCATTAATATTATTGAATTTACCGTTATCCGTAGGTTCAGTATTTAAAGTATTGGAATCATTAGAATTACTTTCATATTTTTCAAGTTTCGTTTCCAAATTCTTTATATGATTTTTTAATGATTCCACATAGCTTCTCGTATATGGTCTCCTTTTATCTAAATTATACTGATATTTACAATCTTTAATCCCATGATCAATGCAGGATTGGCAAATAGGTTCATTGCCATCACATTTCTTTTTTCTTTCCCTGCATCTATTGCAAGCTAATCTGGTTCTTCTTTTTTTCTCAACACTCATTTTTCTAAAAAAAAAAAAAAAATTAATATACTATGTTGTTTATTTTTTATTCAATATATAAATATATCCTTTGTCGGAGTATGTTTGTATATATATGTTGGTTTATGCAAAATATGACAATAAAATAATTGCGATAATAAAAAATGTATTAAAAAAAAATCGGTAAATTCCTATCCGCTTAAGTAATTATGGTTTTTTACCGTTGTAAAAAGAAAAAAAAGGAAGGCATTTTCGGTTTTAGCCATATTTGGCAATGCGGGTTTTCATTTGCCGATGTTAACTTTTTTTTTTAATAATAATCAATTTCAAATACGAGATATTAGAACTAACGACATGATAAAATGTCTTAAATTCAATATAAAAAGAATCAAATATCCAAAAAAAAAAAAATTCAATTGTGATTTAGATTAAAAAAAATTGTTAACTATTATTTTACTTTAATAAAATCAAACCATATAATTGATAATTAATATAAAATTTGAAAAAATGAGTTTACCAGTTACAAAAGTTGCAGCATGTCATATTGCACCAGTTTGGCTAAATGCCAAAGCTACAATCCTTAAAGCAATTGAATGGATTAGAGAAGCACATTCTAATGGTGCACAATTAATTTGTTTCCCTGAAACTTTTGTTCCATGTTATCCATCATGGACTGCATTAAAGGCACCTGTTGATAACCATGATTTATTTCATAAATATTGTGAAGAATCAATTTATGTTGATGGTCCTGAAATTATGTCAATTCAACAAGTTTGTCTTGAATTGGGTGTTATTGTTTGTTTAGGTTTTAGTGAAAAATCTAGATTTAGTGTTGGTTGTTTATGGAATTCTTATGTTATAATTGGTGATGATGGTTCAATTATTGCACATCATAAAAAAATTATGCCAACTTATTTAGAGAAATTAATTTGGGCACCTGGTGATGGTCATGGTTTAAATGTTTGTGATACTAAAATTGGTAAAATTGGTGCTTTAATTTGTGGTGAAAATACTAATCCATTAGCAAAATATACATTAATTGGTCAAGGAGAACAAATTCATATTTCATTATGGCCTGCTTATTCAATTACTAGAAGACCTGGTGATGGTGTTAATTATGATTTAGATCATGCAACAAAAATTAGAACTGCTTGTCAAGCATTTGAAGCAAAAACTTTTACAGTTGTATGCTCAAATTTTTTTGATGAATCTGCTAGAGAATTCTTTAAAAAAGATGATCCAGTAAATGCAGATTGTTATGATCAAATTGCACAATGTTCAACATTATTTATGGATCCAAGTGGTACACAAATTGGAGAATCTTTAAAAGAAAAGGAAGGAATTGCATATTGTACTTTTGATTTAAATAAAATTGTCGAATTAAAGCAAATTCAAGACTTAGCAGGATATTATCAAAGATATGATATTTTCAAACTTATAGTGGATAGAACACCTGCAATTCCTGTTAGATTTATTGAAGATCCATCAAGTGCTCTTAAATATCCAAAACCGGAGAAGAAAGAAAATATTTAATTTTTTTTTATATATTTAATTAAATTATTAATTTGTGTATAATAATATTATCATTATTTATTGGTATCGATTCTATTGTACAAAAAATTATAGTAGTTACATAAAAGGAATAAAGTATAGTAAAAAAAATTTTTATTTAATCTTTATTTGTTATCTTATATTACTTCAATGACATTTGTTCAAAATCATCAGAAGCACTTTGCATACTTTGCATCATCATTGAATTTCTTCTACTTGGGAAAGACTCTAATGCTGGAGATTTAGGTGAATTTGTTACACTACCACTAACCAAACGTCTTTTACAATTAATCATTGGATTCCAAACAGATGTACCACCATCATCACTAAAATATTCTTCAACATCTGTTGAACAATCATCATAATTTCCTAATTTTCTTTTTCTTGGTTTACGTATTGTTTCAAATGGATTTAATAATAATGAATTATTTGAAGAGTTTTTAGTTTCAAATTTACTTCTAATTGGAAGATCTGTTGAATTATCTAAGTCATTTTTAATATCTTTATAACCATTAATTAAATTCATATTTGATGTTGTCGCTGTTGTAGCTCCTGATATATTTGTATTTGTTGGAGTTAATGAAGTAACAGAAGCTCTTCTTCTTTTATTAATATTATTAATATTAATATTATTTGAAATACTTTCTCTCCTACTATGAGATCTATAACTTTCAGAATTTGTTAATGAAGAACTTGATTTTCTTCTATTTAAATTCCATGATTCATTTGCTTTATTAATTATTTCAAATTTTTTTAAATTATCATGATTTAATAAATGTCTTGAATTATTATTTATTGATAATAATGAAGAATATGATGATTTAGATTGTAATATTTCTTCTTCTTCTTTCATTGCAGTTGTAATCATCAATTCATGATTCATTTCATCATTTAATGGATATAATTCTATTTCTAAATCATTTGCTATTCGTTTAAATGCTTTCATTCTTGGAATTAAAGCTTTTCTTGAAATAATTTTTTTAAAAATATTCGGATTTGATGTTTCTTTATTTTCATTTTTTAATAAAATATTTAAATTCTCTGAATATAATGGTTTTTCTGTAATTTGTTGTGAATTAAAATTTTGGGTATAAAATCCATTTAAAATAGTTTTACTACTATTTTTATTATTATTATTATTATTATTATTATTATTATTATTATTATTATTATTATTATTATTATTATTATTATTATTATTGTTATTTATGTCTGTAAAATTATTTGAATTATCGGTTTTTGATTTATTTTTCAAAGAAAATATATTAATAAGATTGTTTTTGATTCGTGATGTATCTGAATTATTAATATTACCATCATTATTAGAATATTTAGATATTTTCGAAGCGATTTCGGAAGATGAAGTTGATGACGATGATGATGATGATGACATTGTTGATGAAATAGGGATACTTTGATTTTGAGAAGATATTCCATTATTAAGAATCACATTTTCACTAGCATTATTATCTCGGAATGTTGATGAATTTGATAACATACTCAAAGATGATGCAGCATGAGATTTAGCAAAGGAAAATCCATATCTCTGGAAACGGTTATTCTTTGAACTTTCACTTTCCATAAGATATTTTTTTAATGATACTAATTATTGAATGTTTGGCTGATAAGTATAGGGGCAAAATGCAATGAAAAATGATAACACAAAGGAAGCAGTAGTAAAAAAAAAAAAATTGAAAACCATTTCAAATTTTTTCGGTTGAGATATCGATATCATTAGATTAAACTGTGCCAATTTGTTTAGCTAGCGTAGCGTAGTGGGGCAGCACAGCACATATGGAGAAAAGGCCCTCACAAATTCTGGTTTTCTCATTCCGACTGTTTCCACTTTATTTTTATATTATTATAATTATATTTATCGACGTTTCCCCACATTTGATTGACCTGTCCATTTCATTTGTATTTACATTTGTATTCACATTTAATCATTTAATTTACACTTAAATTGAGTAAAACAATATAGACCATCTTATATATTATTTAATTGATACTTTCATTATAAATAATACTTTCAATAAAAAATAAACTTAATAACAATGTTTGTCAATTTATATTTAAACAAAAGCTTTAAACCAACAATTAATTCAATACGTATGGCATCTTCAATTACTGCACGTGCAATAATTTATAATAATTATGGTGAACCAAAAGATGAAATTAAATGTCATTCATATAAAATTGATATTGATAATTTAAAACCTGATGATGTTGTAGTTGAATCAATTGCATGTCCAATTAATCCATCTGATATTAATCAAATTCAAGGTGTTTATCCTTCAAAACCTCCATTAAATCAAAATTCATTACCAAATTTATCAAAACCAGCAGCTGTTACAGGTAATGAAGGTTTATTTAAAATAATTGCAAAAGGTTCAAATGTTAGAAATTTTGAAAATGGTGATTGGTGTATACCAAAAAATGTTAATTTTGGTACTTGGTGTACTCATAAAACTTCATTAAGTAATGATTTTATTAAAATTCCAAAAACAATTTCAATTAATCAAGCTGCAACGATTGCAGTTAATCCATCATCAGCTTATCAAATGTTAACATATTTTGAAAAATTACAACCAGGTGATTGGTTTATTCAAAATGGTGCTAATTCACAAGTTGGTAGAGCTGCAATTCAAATTGGTAAAAAATTGGGTTTTAATTCAATTAATATTGTTAGAAAAAGAGATGATTTAGATTCATTAGTTAAAGATTTAACATCACTTGGTGCAACTAAAGTTATAACTGAAGATGATAATAATTCAAAAGAATTTGGTAAAACAATTAAATCATGGTTAAATGGTAAACAAATTAAACTTGGTTTAAATTGTATTGGTGGTTCAAGTGTTACAGGTTTAGCCAGAAAATTAGGTTATGATGCAACTTTATTAACTTATGGTGGTATGTCAATGAAACCAGTTATTTTACCAACAAGTTTATTCATTTTTAAAAATCTAACTGCAAAAGGTTTTTGGATTACAGGTAATATTAAAAGATTCCCAAATTCAAGAATTGAAACTATTGAAGCTGTAATTAAAATGATTGAAAATGGTGATTTAGCTGAACCTAAATATAATGAAACAAATGTTAAAATTTCAGAACTTACAGATGATAAGTTACTTGAAGTATTTGTTAATGGTTTAATTAATTCTAAAAAGGGTAAACAATTGATTAAATTTGA